>JAVTVY010039377.1:0-17004 GCA_036873755.1 Hanleya hanleyi | reverse complement strand
ATTACTGTAACATTGGTCTCTCAACAATGACACACATATATTACTGTAACATTGGTCTCTCAACAATGACACACATATATTACTGTAACATTGTTTTCTCAACAATGACATACATATATTACTGTAACATTGTTTTCTCAACAATGACATACATGTATTACTGCAACATTGGTCTCTCAACAATGACACACATGTATTACTGTAACATTGGTCTAGAATTTGGCCATGCATGATGACCAAGATTTCAAGAATATAGCAAATATCCGGGGAATAATTATCGCTGAAGAAATAACTCATTCCATTAGTGTATTAATTAGTTTACTGTGTTGATCACCGTAAAGGTAAAAATCGACCATAGAGGTCCATGTCCCCCGCTAGCAGCACCAGTTATGGTGGATTACATCCACCATAACTGGTGCTGCTGCTGCGGGGGCCATGGACCTCTATGGTCGATTTTTTGGGGTCGATGATATCTCATATCATTGATAAGAGTATGATTTGAAAATGGAGATATCGCTGATGAGCTTAACATAATCTAATACAGCAGATGGCACCCATATTGGATTATGCGCATCCATAAAACATAATACATGACTGTCCTCTCACTAAGGTCAAGGGACTCCCCAAGTTTGAAGTAGATCAGTTGAATCGTACTCCAGCTATTGTCCGGACAAGATCAAACTGCTTAAAATCCAATGAAATCCAGTATGGCCGATGGTGGCCATATTTGATTAAGCACGTCCTTGAAAAACAATCCTAATCCTCCTCTCAACAATGTCAAGGCACTCCCCAGGTATGAAGTAGATCAGTTGAATCGTTCTCGAGTTGTTGTCCGGACAAGATCCAACTGCTTATAATCCAATATGGCTGACGGCGGCCATATTAGATTACGCCCATTGCTGGAAAACAATCACAACCGTCCTCTCATCAATGTCAAGGCACACACAAAGTTTCAAGTTGATCGGTTAAATCGTTCATGAGTTATTGTCCGGACAAGAAAATCTAAGATCCAATTGCTTATAATCCAATATGGCTGATGGCGGCCATATTAGATTATGCACATTGCTGAAAAACAATCCCAACCGTCCTCTCACCAATGTCAAGGCATACCCCAAGTTTGAAGTTGATCGGTTAAATCGTTCACGAGTTATTGTCCGGACAAGAAAATCTAAGATCGAACTGCTTATAATCCAAAATGGCTGACGGCGGCCATATTTGATTACGCACATTGCTGGAAAACAATCCCAACCGTCCTCTCACCAATGTCAAGGCACACCCCAAGTTTGAAGTTGATCGGTTAAATCGTTCACGAGTTATTGTCCGGACAAGAAAATCTAAGATCGTACTGCTTATAATCCAGAATGGCTGACAGCGGCCATATTGGATTACGCACATTGCTGAAAAACAATCCCAACCGTCCTCTCGCCAATGTCAAGGCACACCCCAAGTTTGAAGTTGATCGGTTGAATCGTTCACGAGTTATTGTCTGGACAAGAAAATTTTACGGAATTACGGAATCACGGAATTACTGATGGCGGCCATATTAGATTACGCACATTGCTGAAAAACAATCCCAACCGTCCTCTCACCAATGTCAAGGCATACCCCAAGTTTGAAGTTGATCGGTTAAATCGTTCACGAGTTATTGTCCGGACAAGAAAATCTAAGATCGTACTGCTTATAATCCAAAATGGCTGACAGCGGCCATATTGGATTACGCACATTGCTGAAAAACAATCCCAACCGTCCTCTCGCCAATGTCAAGGCACACCCCAAGTTTGAAGTTGATCGGTTGAATCGTTCACGAGTTATTGTCCGGACAAGAAAATCTTACGGAATTACGGAATTACGGAATGACGGAATTACGGAATCACGGAATCACGGACACCGGTGTTTCTAAGTCCCCCCCCTACTAAGTAGCGGGGGACAATAAATAGCAGGATTTCAATACGAGGTCAAAATACGAGCGTAGCGTACAAGATCTATGCAGTTACGTTTCGTAACTTGTGTCTAATTCCGCGTAACCCAGGGTTAAGGATTTGCTCGTGTAACAATAATTAGCCCGGGAGCCCATGCAGCGAAATTTTGGTCCCGTTTACACTTTCAGCTGACCAAATTTTGACACTGTGGCATCAAATTGTAGGGTATAAGGGTTAATCCAGAGGTGGCAGTAGAGTGACGCGAGTGGGCATAAGGTAATGCTAACATTCTTAAATTACGTATCCTGAATAAGAAAAAACTAAATATGAACTTGAGGGTGGGGCAACATTTTATTGTTTATTTGTTACAGAACCGAAGATAATATGGACAATATTCATATCACCTGAAAGCTGCTTCTTTAAGCTATTAGTACATATGTTCATTTCTGTGTCTGGGCCAATGACGTTTCCATAACTCCAAAAAACGTAACGTTTATCAGACGATTATAGAATGAAAACTGCCAATTT
Source organism: Hanleya hanleyi (assembly GCA_036873755.1). Lineage (NCBI taxonomy): Eukaryota > Metazoa > Mollusca > Polyplacophora > Lepidopleurida > Hanleyidae > Hanleya > Hanleya hanleyi. Next base: position 14,557 of record JAVTVY010039377.1, on the reverse strand, counting down.
GAGCAATGGAGAATAAGAATGAAAACGAGAATGTGATATATATCAACTACTGGCTAGATGCCAGATCTTTCACTAGGAGTCAATCGTTCAACATGCATTTGAAACTATGACGTCGACTATGACGTCACCTAATACCACATTATCGCTTCTTTGTACAACACAATATTCACATTCTAGCCGACTGTACATCGATTATTTGAACATCACCAGACCTCCTTTTTAACATTTCCTTATATGTGACGCACAGTAGCACCTAATACCATAGTATCGCTGCTTTGTACGACATAATATTCATATTCTATCGAACTCTGCATACATCTTTTTTACATCATTCACCAGATCTCGTTTTCAACCTTTTGTCACAATCGACACACATTAGCATTAAGACATCCTGTCTAAAGCTGTTTTATTATAGTTCCCACTCGATAGATCATAACTCAGCATGAATGATATATATTTCCTTTTGTAGTTTCTGTTCCTGAACAAGAAAGATCGAAGAATTCAAGGATATGTACCATATACTTCCATATTTCATATTTGCTATGGCGTTTTACAACGCGAATGTGTGCATTGCACGCTTCAGATTTAAGACACCCAAACAAACGTTGCCAAGACAATGACATTAAGTCCGAGTTAATAGGCATAGGTTTTATCACTTGCTTCAAGTGATCACTTCAAGTGATCACGTATCTGACGATACTGAATTGTAATTCGATTACTCTGCATTATTGTAGTCAACATTGTACTCACTCTCGTTGCAGGCATCGCTTTGGAGCAGCAAATTATTACAGTATTCAGTTACAAGCGTCTAGTCCGTCATTCATAATTTAGCCGTCGTCCATTAAAGAATATCCGCTTCCATAATCCAAAGACCTATTCCATATTCCATTTAACAGTATTAGCACCAAATTCAAAAAGACAATCATAGTATACATGAACATAGGCTAGTTTCCTGCAAGAGAGAAGCGATCAGCAGTTTTCAATGATGCCGACAAGACATCATGATGTCCCAAAAATATAAAATCCGTATCGCTGATCAGTATTCTTAATCCATAATAATCGTTGTAAAGTCGTCATCTAGAAAATGATGTATCTCAGTCAAGCTTTGATCGTGACTGTTCATGTGAGCACCATGAGAATCTTGAAGTACATGGGATCATACGGCCCCTAGCCCCGGGTTAAGCGGAATTAGACACAAGTTACGAAACGTGACGCCATAGATTTTGCACGCTACTCTTGTATTTTGCTATCGGCATGCGATGTGTATCGCCAAATTTGAGAAACTTTGAGTAGAGACGCAATGTTTTGTTTCGTGACGCTGATTAAAATCGTCACATTTAACACAGGATCTAGCAAATGCTACTAGGCGAGATATGTATACGCCATATGCAGGTCCCACTGGAATATTACTGTCCAGAAAGGGATAGTTTACGATGTCTCTTTTGTCATAAAGTCGACGAGAGAGCATGCCCACTTCATTTTTATAGAGATATAGATCTAAATATGATGTGCCTGTAGGGCTATCTGTAGTTTTCTTCAAATCCAGTGAAGGTGGATATATATCCTTCACTGCGTCATTTATATAGCAATTATCCACAGCGAGAAGATCGTCTATATAGCGTTTGGTGAATGAGAAGGAACGGGCTTTGAATGGATCGGTTTTTGAAAGCGCCTGCATATAGTCATATTCATAAGAGAACAGATACAGGTTAGCCAACAGGGGTGCACAATTAGTACCCATTGGAATACCTACATGCTGCTGATATATTGTGTTGCCAAATTTCGCATAGATATTTTTAATGAAAAATTCAAGCAATTCTATAAACAAAGAAACATCCCATGAATGATATCTCTTGTATGTAGTAGAGCTAAATAATGCTTTATGGCTTCCGACATTAATATTCTTGAACAAAGATACTATTAATGAACTTAGACGGACAATCAGGTCCTGATCAAGGATTGTAGTATAGAGAGTCGATAAATCCCATGTGGATACATGTCTGTACGGTATGTGACCTTTAGCATCAAGTTCTTCCGTAAGACATTTTGAATTTTTCAATATCCACATACATTCAACGCCAGAGTTCTTAGAAATAGTGGCGCAATACCTTTCCCAAAATGCTTTTACCTCCTGAAGGGCCCTCGTCAATAGGGTTGAAAGAAACTTGGTGGTGCAGCTTCTAGAACCAGCTATGAATCTAGCTTTGTATGGTGATTTATGCAATGTCGCAGGCGCACGCTGGCGTGCATAATAAATTAGCTGATCTGCAAATGCATCGACCTCGACATCCCTTCTTGCAGTTACATATTGCAGATGTGAAGCTTGCGTAACAATTCTTGTGCCATTTAACGGATTTGTCAAAAAGACCATGTTCCGTTTCTAGACGTGAATATACATCGTCTTTGCACAGTTTTGTAGTATCCACTAGCTTTTGCACAGATGTCTCAGTTCCAGCTTGCAACTTTTGGCCTTTGATCTTCACTTGACAAACGATAGGGCCTACATTTTTCAAAGTTTGTTGAGAGCCTAGGTCTTTTAGACACAATTTTTACACCCGGGCTTTTAGGTGTGTCCGCCATGGCGTATAGCCTGTTTCTATATTCTACTCAATTCTGCCTTTTTACTTCAGATTGACACTGCAAGGAACACATATATTAAATTAATATAAATTAAAGAAACATAATTTAGCCGTACAACAAAATATTTGCAAGTTAACAATGTAATAAGACATATGCGAGTTAGTCGTGATTAGGCCCCACCCACCTCAGGCTGAGGGAGTCTCAACTGTGAAAAGAGTTATGGGTGTCATACTTTGATTTTGAGTGAGTTCCTTGGTTAAAAAGTTCAGCAATTAACATCTGTTTAATTTTAATCTAAAAAGGAATGAACGAGTATCTCTTTTCCAATTTGCGGTAATTGAGTGAGCTATGCGCCACCACATTACCGGATAGTAAAACTGATAAGACGGATATTACATTACGTACGTCAGCATTTCGTATTTCCTAATGCCCTATCATCTATCAGTTTGTTTTGTTATATTGGCTTTCGTTTGGTATATAACATAATAAACCTTGAAACCAACGATCAAGTACAGGCGTCTTCTGCTTACCCTACCCCCTATAATTTTATGACCACTCTGCATATCGCAGTGCCACGCGTTATATTCCTGTAGCGGTCTTATGCCCACGTGAATTATTCTACTGCCACCTTTGAGCACACCCCTATGCCATACCCTTCAACCCTGTAAGGTCAAAAATTGGTCAGCTCGAGGTGTAAACGGGACCGAAATTTAACCCCCTTATCCCGCAACAGCTCCCGGGCTAAATATGACATCTCAAACCAAAGCCAATCATAGCTATTTCAGAGTACCAGACTACCCTATATACCCACAGCCAGAGAAAAGGACGATCATTATCACACAGAGAAAGGTGATGAGTTAGAGCCATCACCCTTTCTTATGATCACCCTTCAAAAATGACATCTGAAGATGATTGTAGATTGATGAGGCAAAATAATCACCCTTAAAAGGTGATAACGTCATCCTTTGAAGGTGATGGCTCTAACTCATCAGTTTTTTAAAGGTGATAGAAGGTCTGACCACCATGAAAGGGTGATGGTCAACTTTTTTTCTGGCTGTTGTCTGGCAATATAATATTGGTTTCAGGTGTCATAGTTTTCTTACCGAAGAAAATCTTAACTAGAAATGCCTAAAAATAATAAAGTATGCCAGGGAGCAGATTCTGATCAATACTATCTTCATTTTTATACAACTGAGTATCACAGTTCCTTCGAGGCTGATATTCGGATATGTAAATTTCCCGACAAGCTGTTTTCGGGAGTTTAGGATCGAAAAAACTTTTGCCCTATTAACGTCATGTATAATTTCAGATTCGTTGGGGTCTTAAATCGAGAACTCAATTGGCGAATTTTCCAAGGTTGTTCTTTGCATGTCGTGCCTTTCAAGAGGCAATAGTCAACAGTTAAAATTGCTGAAAACTCTTCAGCGACCTGTTTTACAGGCTTCATTATAGTTTCTTAATATGGTACTACTTTCACAACACGGTATTACTTTCTTAATACGGTAATATACCGTACTACTTTTTCGGAATGTTCCTGCTTGTATTAATGTGATGAGATGTAAGCTACTGGGTATGGGAGAATGTACAATGGTGGAGGGCACATAAAACTGTGTAATCCGACATAAAGCATTATTCTTACCGACTTCAGGGGTAAATCTTTTCTAATGTTATGCTAGCAAGCGTCAGATCTGACATTCAATATTCAGCTGTCGTCCATAAAACAAAAATACTCGTAAATAATCGAAAGACATATTTCGTATGAAAGTTAGCACCAATTCTAAATGTGTATGACATAAAAAAGACACACGCAAGTTGGATTCCTACAAGAGAGAAGCGGTCAACAATTTTCAATGATACCAGTAACACATGATGATGTTCTTTACATAAAATCATAATCACTGACCATTATTTTTTTTATCCAAATGGATCTCCAATTCGTCTTCCAGGGGATGTACCTCCGTCACGTGACGTGACCTCCGTCACGTGACGTGACCTCCGTCACGCTTTGATTGTGACGGTTCATTTGAACACCATGAAGATGAATGATATTCAAACGGCCGATTTAGCGGAATTAGAGTCAAGTTATGAAACGTAGCGGCTGAGATCTTGCACTATAAGATCTTATTTTTCCTTCAGTGTGCGATATCTTCCACAGAATTTGAGAAACTTTGAATGGAGGTCTAGCCCTGTTTGACAAGTTTCTGGAATAACAGTCTGTGGCGTTTATTAAACTCGCCACAGTCTGCGCTTGATCTAGCAAATGTTACCCTGCCAGATATGTATGCTGTCATTGTACATTAACCATGCGTATATAGCTCCATTCAGAAATTGTATTATCTCCCCTGAACTACCGACACTCTTTAAGGTCGGTTGCCTAACCTGTGGTTTTGATAAGTAATGACCTCGGTTTCACTTTTGCCAGAGATTCTTGCAATTATTTCGAATTATAGATTGAAAAACTATTCCAGATTATTTGTTTGAAAAACTATTTCATTATGGAAAATACCTGTCTACCTTTTTTATATATAATGTATAGTGCTTATATATATTTAACATTTAATACTCTGCAATAATTAAATAGTTAATTACCTGAACTAATTGCGAGGGTCTTTGGTACTTACCGGAAGTTCACTGCATCACTGAGCCCCTAGTGGTACAAGGGAGATAACACCTTTTCTGAATAAGCCTATTGTAGATGGTCATAAGGACGTCTCAGAGACTTACTTTCACGTTGACTTACCAGGAGATTTATCTGTGGTGCCAAGAGACCACCGACACGTGTCCAGAATGCACACGACCCCATTCCAACACTCCTATCAATACAAGGAGAAGAAATATCTGCAATTACAATTAATCAATTACATATAGGGGTGTGAAAAAAAGCAAAAAAAAAGGCAATAGGAAAGAATATCCAGCTCCTATCTTTCAACCCAGTTAAGACTTTTTGTCTGATTCGCAATTCAGGTAAGACATCTTCTGAAAGGAACATTGATTTTGGGGCACTTCCTCCTTTAAATCCGGCCACATCGTAATATCGGATATCATAATCGCTATACTATGACCGGTAACTTGCATGCACGATAGCATATGCAAAAGCAAATTGGTAGAGAAGCTCACTGGCTTTCACACAACTCCATGACAGGGTCAGACCACAAATACATATCTATAGCTTGACTGTTATGAGAAATGGCTGTGCCTACCTTATTTGTGTTGGGTACATTTCTGCCGTATATAGAACCAGGATACAGAAGCCCGCCGCAAGTCCGCACCGTCCCACCAAGGCAAGGATCGTTTTAACGTTTCCAACTGATATATATATATATATAAAACTTAAGAAGAAATCAATAAATTAATATCTTATCAACGCTACCCCATTGTATATATCGCTGTAAAATATATCGTCTTGTATTACCGCGAGAACGCACTAATATTGATATTGTTTCAGCTGTGAATGAAAGGGAGGCTGAAGACAGGGCTTTTTATTGGCTAAACCGAATACACACCACCTTGGTCGAATATCCTTTGATGTCACCGCCGGGACACCAGCTAGAAACAACACAGGGTAGATTTAGGAACTGCTTTTTTAAGCCATCGAGTTAGATGGTTAGCCTCAACCACCTCACCGAGGCATAATAGTACCTCAGCCACCAGTCAGATTTCCGGACAGGAGTCCGATCATTATACCGCCGGAAGTGACATTATTTATAGTACGAGACATCCTGAAGGATCTTGGCGCCTACCATTGTCCGATAATTGTAAGCTAATGACAAGAGGATCTTTTTGTCAATTGTTACTAAGAACAAATGATTGATTTGTAATTTTGTTCGCAGAATTTCGAATTTGAGCGAAAAAGATCGAAAAAGGGACACTGGAAAACACCAAGATATTATCTATCTAAGTTTCAGGAGTTTCAAGATTTCTAGAAACTGTACTTGATGACGGTTGTTATAGTACAAGTGAAATGAGCAAAGTTAGTCTGAAAGTGAATGTCCGGTGGATCATTCGTGTTCGTTTTGTAGTATTTTTTTCTTTGCACGTGTCATCATTGGGTACTGGAAGTGAAGCCAGATCTCTTTGACACTTTGGCATGAGCTATGAAACAGACTTGTTATTAAGGAACGAATGCTAATTCTGTTCTGTTTACTGGGCTAGTTTGAGATATCTCTTTTAAGATACCATGCTCGAAAATAGTCAGATGGTACAAACTTAATACTGAAGGGATCTGGTCCGTAATGTTGAAACTTTGAAAGTGTCTGAATTCTGATTATATCCCTTGGATCGAAACACGCAGTAGTCTACAGTTGTCAAGTTGCAACGTTGCGTCACAAGAGTGACGTCTCTTCGTGTAACCGGCCCGTCGGCAGACGAAACGGTGGGGCAGTTCACTTGCAACTACATGGACTAAGGTAAACTGATTTAAAATTTGAAGAAATACATTTTAATTCGGAATCATTTGAACTCCTTGATATAGAAGGTGAAGGTATGGATATTCTCTATAGTAATTATATAGAATATGCCCCACCGTTCGATCCGCCGACTCTTGTGATGCAACGTCACAGCTCGGAAATATCGTATTAATTTGAAGCGTAACTTGGATTTCAAATCGAACCAAAAATGGTATGTGTACCAAATTTCAGAATGATCCATGAAGTAGTTCCTGAGAATTCACGATAACAAAGTTTGAAGGGGAAATTAAAGATGGCCACCTGGCGGCCATGTTGGATTTTCGAATCGGACCAAAAAGGTATCTTGTACAACTGGACCACAGGGGGAACCTGTGTACCAGATTTGAGAAAGATCCATGCAGTACGTCAGGAGAAATCACGATAACAAAGTTTCATGGGGAAATCCAAGATGGCCGCCTGGAGGCCATATTGGACTTTTGCAATTGACCGAAAATGGTGTCTTGCACAACTAGACCCCAAGAGAACCTGTGTACCAAATTTGCGAAAGATCCATGCAGTACCTCCAGAGAAATCACGATAACAAAGTTTCATGGGGTGAAATCCAAGATGGCCGCCTGGTGGCCATATTGGATTTTGGAATAGGACCAGAAAAACTAGACCACGAGGGGAACCTGTGTACCAAATTTGACAAAGATCCATGAAGTAGTTCCTGAGAATTCTCGATAACAACATTTCATGGCGAAATTCCAAAATCGCCGCCTGGTGGCCATATTGGATTTTCGAACCGGACCAAAGCAGATATCTTGCACAACTGGACCACAAGGGGAACCTGTGTACCAAATTTGAGAAAGATCATTGTAGTATTTCCTGAGAAATCACGATAACAAAGTTTCATGGGGAAATCCAAGATGGCTGCCTGGTGGCCATATTGGATTTTCAAATCGGACCAGTAAAGGTATATTGCACAACTAGACCCCAATGGGAACCTGTGTACCAAATTTGGGAAAGATCCATGCAGCAGTTCCTGAGAAATCGCGATAACAAAGTTTCATGGGGAAATCCAAGATGGCCGCCTTGTGGCCATAGTGGATTTTCGAATCGGACCAGAAGAGCTATCCGGCACAACTGGATCCATCTTCGCTTACCCAAGTCTAACACTACACGTGTTGCCTTGGCTGAACGTAACACATTATCTGATCAGAATACAGGTCTGGTAATGTCATAGCGCATAAATATTCTGTGGTCCGAATCGGACCGGAAAAGGTAATGTATATTGCACAACTAGATCCCAAGGGGAACCTGTGTACCAAATTTGAGAAAGATTCATGCAGTAGTTCCTGAGAAATCGCGATAACAAGAATTGTTTACGGACGGACGGACGGATGGACGGACGGCGGACCACGGACGAAAAGTGATTTGAACCGCCCACCATCGATGTTTGTAAAAATTACTTTTCAATTCTGCGATGTACCTCTGTTGACCTAGCGAGTTCGCCCATGTACAAAACTGAAGGAATTATTCGGTCGGGTTCAAACGACGCGTTGTGTTCGGGGGCGTGTCCGTATACGTCGTAGCTACGTCGTGAAGGTCGACTTCCTCTCTTGGGGAAACAGACATAAGTTGAGTGAGCCTGTGAAACGGAGCATGGACTGTGTGGTAGTTGGATTAGCCTCTCCGCCTTCCATGACAACAAATGAATTAGTCCAAGCGCACCGACATAGTGCTCATGCACGCGTCACAAAGTTATTATATATTCATGAGATGCAGTCAGTGTTCTGGATGAGATTCCATATCGACATATGGACATATGATCCCGTATCGACATATGGATATATGATCCCATATCGACATAGGGACATATGGTCCATATGGACACATGGAGATATGATCCCAAATCGACATATGGACATATGATCCCATATCGACATATGGACATATGCTCCCACATCGACATATGGACGTATGGTCCCATGTGGACATATGGTCCCATATGGACATAAATCCCATATGGGCATATGGACATATGGTCCCATATGGACATATGGACATATGGTCCCATATGGACATATGGAAATATGGTCCCATATGGACATATGATCCCATATCGACATATGGACATATGGTCCCATATGGACATATGATCCCATATGGACATATGGACATATGATCCCATATCGACATATGGACATATGATCCCATATCAACATATGGACATATGATCTCATATCGACATTTGGGGAGCGATGATAGGATACTGAGTTATTAAATTTTCAAAATGAAATTAAAACCTATCAATGTTAACTATTTCAGCCGCCTAGACCAATCGCTATTCATATCCCGAGATTTACAGAAGAATTGTGAAGATTCGTGCTATGGAACCTGAGATTTGTTGTGCAAATTTCATACCTTGAATGATACCACAGGCAATACAGGCTACACCGCCAATGAAAATGCATGTTGCCAAAGGTAGTCTTCTCCCCAAGCTGTAATAGTAATACAATGCATTAGCAAGATGAAGGCATAGAGAGTTGACAAAACGGATTCAATGGGCTGCGATAATAAAGGATTGCTGCTTGTGTCCGGTAGAGGATTGTTGCTTGTGTCCGGTAGAGGATTGCTGCTTGTGTCCGGTAGAGGATTGTTGCTTGTGTCCGGTAGAGGATTGCTGCTTGTGTCCGGTAGAGGATTGCTGCTTGTGTCGCTCCAACGGGCGAATCTTGCGGACATTTATTACGAGAAAACTTCGGAGGTAAAAACTGTCAACAATCACTTGGCTCTGATATTCATTTCTGCTTTTCGAATTAGCTTCGCCAGGGAGCATTCTGGTTTAGTACAATGACGCAGTATATATGGGTGTTAGCAACAATATCCTAGGCGAATTTCAAGTAACAAGTTCAGCCCCGTTAATCGGCTCATTCGTAACTTCTCGATGATCTCCGTGGCAGTAATGGCGTCCATTCATAGATGTACACTCATCCGAATTCCCGATCTACAAAGATGTACCTTGAAGAATATTCTCTGTACCCACCCCCAACCATCATTCCCCACTCCCGCCCTCTCTTGGAGATAGCACCAGAAAGGCTTCATTTCTCTGTTATGTAGCTACTATTTAAAAAGGAGAGCATACCGTCACCCATTGTTATTTCATATATCACAAGAAGTATGTAAATTCTGGTTTAAATGATAAATTTAACAAAATTTGAATGCGGAAAACTAAACTGAAAACAAAACCATTTCTCTACTACTGCAGTAATACAGATATCGCAAATAATGTATGTAAAATGATAAAATGTAGCCTATAGTTTCTTGGGTATTCTTTTCGATGGTTCGTAAATCTCGGAAGCATTTTGTTTTATCGAGCTTTGATCGACAATCTTCCTCCATTGTAATCCATATAGTGTACTTTTTCATATGGCCTATATATCATTGATCTATGTCAATTCTTGGAAATATCAAAGGGAAGGAAAAGCGATATTCTACCACATCCTATGTGTTTTAACGAATAACATTATTACATATAAAGAAGGAAACCCAGGTGGCATCTAATTCCATTAGATGCTACCTCACAACCGATCGGTGTGGATTATATGAATTCATAATTTTCTTCGCGTGTCCAGTTGAACTCGCCCAGAAGGGTAATAGGATTGAAATGGATATCAAAATTTATCGTCTGCCTGTATCTTCTTGTACAATTTGCTGATGTCAATAAAACTTTTTGGACGTATGATAGGTACACAATCCAATCATTGGATTAGGAGAGAATTTGACATGTATTCAAAAACCAAGGGTCACGCTTGTATCATTTTGATCGTCAATGGCGTTCTACCACGCCCCTGTAGCTGCCATACTGTGGACTCTCCAACCGGTGTCGATTTCAGTAACGCGACTTGCAGGTGTTGCTTGCTTGGATTAATTGGCGGGCCAAAGCATTTTTGTCAGGTATAGTGATGTTAATCCAGTTTTAAATACACGAGAATATATTCTTTTCAGGAAATATCTTCACATTGTGCTGTTCTCAGTATGGTAGAATAGGATGAGTCTTCACTTTTGATCACTCAGGCCGTAAGCCGTCGTGCCCAAACTTACACTCATCCTATTGCAACGCGATCTATTTTAGGTGTTTTACAACAGAAAGCAAATAATTATTTCTTAATTTTTCCCCTGAGAATGTGACATAGTATCCATTAGTTTTTCCTGATACACTGCTTGGAATATCACTTGTTGGCGTATAATTTCGTCGCAATAAATTGTGAGCCGTAAATCGGTAACGGAGATAATTTCGATTTGTTTTTCTTTTCCTGATCATTGAATATGGGGTCAAACTTCAGCATATGAAAGAGATTTTTCTAATGTTTTGTCATCTTCCTTCTACTCTTCCGTAACATGACTATCCTAGCAGATTAGTGAAGTATCTATAATGCAGTACTCACAAGTAAATAATCGGGATGTTTAACATGAAGATAACAATCTCTATTCCTGCACCTATCATGAACGTGGTATATTTGAATCCTGGAAGGGATCCTGTGCTGAAGAACAGTCCGAAATAACCCACAGATCCACAGAACCTAAAAAAAAAGAAATTGTGGAGAAGAATATGCCACAGAAATATTGCATCGCAATGTCTGGTTCTTGTAGTCTGAGAATAAAATCCTGAAGCTGAAGATCAGGAAGATACATTATCACCTTTGTGTAGGAATTTAGGCATCACTGAAATATGTTGACCGCTTCTCTCTTGCAGGAAACAAGCCTATGTTTATGTATACTATGATTGTCTTTTTGAATTTGGTGCTAATACTGTTATATGGAATATGGAATAGATCTTTGGGTTATGGACGCGGATATTCTCTAATGGACGACGGCTGGATTATGAATGGACTAGACGCTTGTAATTTAGCGACCAGCAGTCCCGTTTACACACCCTGTATCAGCGCGCCAGGGTGCCCGAAGGACCGATTCCACAGGACTAGAGTCATTTGTCCCGAGCTTATCAAGCAAATTTCACCTCATGAATTCACATTACCATTTCAGAAAAAAATGATATTCATGCATTAATTTCGACAGGTTAAGGCGGAAAGGCTATCCAATCTTGTATGTAAGTGGTGAATGTTCTGCAAGAGAGCGCTTCGAAAAGATAACCTCTGATAAGTGATGCAGACCTGAGAACATGAAGGTAATCCTCCCTGATCTGTAATGTACTTGGCTCCGTGATCTGCAATGTACTTGGCTCGAACGCAGACCACTAATTTCGCGCGTAAACATTGAAATGGTCGGCTCTTTCTCTCTCTTTGGGACACATTTCACGAACAGGTTTTATTCCGACGAAGTAGGATACCATCTGCAAATTGTCCGGTAGTCAGTGAGTGAGTGAGTGAGTGAGTCCATCTGAATCCTTTCGTCGGCAAAATAAGGAGAATCGTTGACATTAGAACCTTGATTTTTTTTGCATGAAGGTGAATTAGGGGACTGTTACCAGCAAGCTCTGAGCTGACCTACTTTTGATGAAAATTTCTGGTGATTGTTGATGAAAATCACTGTTGATTCTGACTTGGACCGTGCCCATCTTAATATAGGCAGGATTTCAACTTGGGGCGGGGGATTTCCAAGAGTTCAGTGCGTGTCGGAGTCCTAATGCCTACCCTACTTCGTAGGTCCTGTGACGTTAGTCACACTGCCATGTAAAATAACTTGAAGACATAAAGCATACCGTCTATCGCACACTACAGGGATCTCCTTTCACCGCGACAGTTAACTATATGAGGTGATTTGTCTAGGTTATGAATGGCGCATCAATATACTGCCATAATTACCGGCGATTCGGTCACCCAGCCAACAACAACGCCCGCAAAGCGTGAAGAAAAATTTCTGCGGATTTATGAAGAGAATATACTTTGCCAGTCGAAGCCGATAAATGTCAAAGATCGTACAATCTTTTGGTTGCCTCACCTGATCAATTCCCTGTCAAACGACTCATAACCGATAACATTTGCTTCTTCCATATATCTTGCAGATATTCTATCTCAGGGTTTAATGTTATTGATGCCTTCATAGAATTAAATTTTGCAAGTCAATTTCTGTACCTTGATTCTTTCACTTTCTTTTCTTGTTCACATGTTTGCTGCTTTCTTGTTCACATGTTTGCTGCTTTCTTGTTCCCCGTATTACTACGTAAAACCATCTCGCTAAGTAATAATTGGAAGTATACTTACCATATATACCAGAGGATAACACTCCGTATCATGAGGGATCGGCTCCGGAAGAGATGGCATACATTGTAAAGTCGTTGTTTCTCGCGATTCTCTCGGTGTTCAGATAGCATGGACTGCATTTCCGTGGAGATTTTCTTTTGCCCATTATTAAACCTCAAGATTTTCTGTATCAGCTTCTCTGCTCGTCCATATTCGCCATTCACGAGGAGCCAACGCAGAGATTCTGGGTACATCCTGAAGAAGGTAAAAAAATATATATATTATTATTATTATTATTATTATTATTTAATCGTGTAACGCGGTGGACATTTTCTCGTCCTGAATGATAGAAGAGTATATTTCATGTTAGCAGTCCCCCATTAACCCCTGTGGGAAGATTCTCCCTGCTGAGATCATCCTTGTGTAAGCATTGTTTTCGGGACTCATGTGTCCACGATAGGGCTCTGAGGATCTGGGTTAATGGATGATGGGGACAGTTATCAGTTATCACACATGTGATAAAACAACCTTTTGTTAAGCCTAACTCGACCCGGCCTGATAGATTTGAGGCCGACGTAGGCCTATGGAGGGCTACTTCGCCCCATCCCATATAAACTTCCCTTATTCCTATGGGCGATAACTTGACAACATATATCTTGGGGTCACGCTCTATTAGAAAATGTAAAAAATCCATCCGAAAAAGGCATTTTGGGCGGAGGTCTCAGTCTGTTTTTTTGTATTTTTATAACTGATATTTTCTCCACAGAAACTAAATGATCAATTAAAAAATGAATATCTGGTGTGAAACAACATAATGTTGGGATCTTGTATGAGTAAGAAGGCAACAAATGTGAAGAAAAATGACGAAAACCCATCTTTTCAATCACACCTTCATCGCCGCCATTTTGAATTACCCATGATTCTCTGCTTGAAGGGGTTTGTAATTAGGTTCAAACTGACCCCAGTATGATATATTATACAAAAAAAAAGAAGAAAAAAAAAAAGATATATTATACAGTCACGAAGTGCCAGGTCTAGAAGTTTTGTCTTTTTGTAGATAGCTTTTTTAGAGGAGGGAGAGGATCAGGCCTCTTTGGAATAACCATTCTCACCAGACGATGAATAAAGTCAGTAAGGTCGAGAGGGAAATGCAGAGCTGCATCCAACGCCAGTCCCGAAACAAGAGCGCCAGCAAGGCAAGCAGTAATGCTCCAAGTCCCCAAAATATTTCCAGGATGCAGTTCATGACCCCTCGCTGCTTGGTTGTGAAGTATTCCATCACGAGGGAAAATAATGCAATCTGGAGGCCCTGTGCAAAATACGAAAATATTCGCTGATATATTTTCGAGCAACGCAAACTCACAGCGGTTATCTGAATGAATAAAT
>JAVTVY010039376.1:0-16623 GCA_036873755.1 Hanleya hanleyi | reverse complement strand
AATCAACTTGAAATTTACCAGTTCAGAATTGCATCTGTGTTTATGAAACAATACCTCAAGCAACTAATGTTTAAACTCTATCTGTTATATCCAATATTATGTTATACCATATAAATATAACATATAAATTATAAAAAAAATATAATAAATAAAATGATAATGATAATAATATAATATAAAATTATCTATAAATTATAGACCAATAAACATGAAATTTAGAAACTGATGTGGAATTATATTTATGTTTATGAAACAATTCAGTTTTGAAAAAAACCCAATTCCTTCCTGTATTGAATGTTAACATTCGTTAGCCAATATTGTATTTTGTCATATACCGTTATGTCATAAATAAATCGTTAGAAATGTTTAATTTTTTAGCCATAAAGCAGTCTCCACTAAATGTTGTCTATTGTACTGCATTTTTTAGAAACTAAAACTAACTAACATGTTTTCCTCCAGTTTGCATGGTTCTCTCTCCACTGAAGAATTGCCCGCTCCAATATAATACAAAGTCACTGTACCTGTGGTCGGCCCTAAATGTTGGGCTGTCGTTAAATACAACGAAAATAGAGTACAAGTCCTGTCTATTATATGTTCCAACCACCACTGCATGTCATATAGACGTTTCAGCCGGAGTATCTCATCAGGTAATCTACGAAACAAAGACGTACGATTGACATTTCTTCTTATTTATTTCCACTGTTCAGAGCTGTAGGGCCTATGGGCTTCCCATATGCACCTGATTCATAAAGAATTTGATTACTGATCGCATACGTTGATATCGTCGTTTCCGATCTTCGTACTGTTAAATTTTATTCAGGTCTTTTAAAATTAAAGTGTTTGCTAGCCTTTCACAGCGCCACTATATGATTGAATCCCGAGGGAAAGGATGTTTTTCCTTAAAGAACACACACTGTGATTAATTTTGGATCGAAAGGCCGTAGAAGGCTTTATATGGTTGCATTATAGTCACCAGACGTCGCCAATTCTTGTCACTTCTTTTGCATATCGCTCCAATTTAATACAAAACAAAACAAAACGAGCTCTTAACGTCCACAGGTACACATTGTAACATGTGTGGCTCTATCTGTCGCCATAGACTTGTTCACAGGATAGTCTTAGAGAGGGTCTCAGAAGTGAGGAAACATGCAGGAACCTATTTGTCGGAAGGTAGAAAATTTTTCAGCACAGCTATCTGGTAACACCCACTGGAACCTGGAACATTAACCCTCTCTGTACCGTATCGGTAGAAATATAGTTCAATAATTGCCTGTCATTGGCATGAAGAAATGAATAATTTCTAGACAAGTATTTTCATCATATTATATATTGTTCGAAAGCTTGGAGTATCGTCTTTGAAACTACGCTTCATTCATGTTCATGACTGTTTGATAGCAGCTTGGAACTGTTAAAAATGCCAGTGCAGAGGGAGTTAGCATGCACAACTTTAATAATAATTTAAACTATCCGGTAAGCCACACCTGTACATTAATGGTTGTAGCTCAGACTCCGACACCTGCCCTTAGTTCTCAAACTGTGGGTAAATTCTGTAGAAATATATTTACAGAAACAGAGTTTCGGGTTGTTTTTTTAATTCATAATATACGAATTAGCGATTAACCCTCGTCAGGGAGTCTCAACGCATATCATAACATGTCATCAACATGATCAGATCTACTCAGTATTTTACTGATGGCATATGTTTATATACACCACAAAAGTCCAGTCAATTCCCATATAGGAATTACTAGCCATCATTCTCCAAGAAGTAACTTGTGCTTAGCATAGTTTACTTCATAGTAATAGGAGAATCGTTCCGCTATGCGGGTATCCCTCAGTATGTCTGTTTCTGAATTTATTCTCAGTAAACCCGTAATAGTGGGTTTCCAAACATGCTATCTGGTGTGCTGACAATCTGTGTAAGTCCTGAATATATTTCATATATTTCAGTTACTTCTTGTAGCTTTGTTATTAATTTGACGGGCTATTGCCCTGTACTGTGTACATGTCAAATTTGTCGATATTACGACAGTCGGCTTTCGCCTTAGCAGACAATCATCCGCTGGGCATTATAAATGCCGGATATCATAGATATCTCAGATATACAGTAGCGTATATCATTTCGCTTCGTGTACGATTGTACACTCTTTCGGAGACCGTAGAGGTCTGGGGCTCACAGACGCTGACACTGTTAAATAGTCTAACAGCGCTTATGTCTATTGGCCGTAAATCGGGAAATCCGATTGGCCGCAATGCCGACAGTCTATAGGCTGGAATTGGCGGGCAGGTCAGTCCTTTGTTGGCTTGAATCCTCTCAAGCTCACAGGGCTGAACTTGCATATATTTTGTGTACGGTATGACCGTATACTGTATACGCCCCACCTCTCTTTATAGGTCCCTTTAGCGTAATGTCTGAGAAGAAAATCATATATTTTCTAGGTATAACAAAACGTTTCGGTGACTGTGAAAATCCTGATATATATACTTTTCAATATTTTAAATATCAAAAACCAGGAATATCAACAACTCCATCGGGGTGTGATATATAAGTCGTGATA
The DNA here is from genome assembly GCA_036873755.1 of Hanleya hanleyi. Taxonomy (NCBI): domain Eukaryota; kingdom Metazoa; phylum Mollusca; class Polyplacophora; order Lepidopleurida; family Hanleyidae; genus Hanleya; species Hanleya hanleyi. The sequence goes on along the minus strand of JAVTVY010039376.1, from coordinate 14,065 downwards.
ACCGATTTATTCGGTATATACAGTAGTCAGGGAAGACCTAGACATGCATTTTGTAAATACATATAGCAGTCAGGTATTATATCTGAAGTTATATCAGATACGCAGTGTAGAGTTTGATAACTCGGATGCTAATAGATCCGTAAGTGTGTATGTACACTGTTGTACACGAGCAGCACGGATATCGTGTACTGGTATCGCTTCGCATCGTTCATAAATTTTGATCTGCGAGGCAAGCGTATATAGTACTTTGCCACATATCAAAACACTCCTGCGGTACGTTTGTACCTATAATAGAGTCGACAACGAGGTCTGAGACAACAGAGGAATATATCTCTGTCTCGAGTGGTATCGCAAATCTCGAGCGATATGGTGGAATTCTAAACGTCCAACTGGACGCAATAACACAGCGGCTGTCGGCCAATAATGCATATGTGTGTTAGAATTCTACATCTATTCAGCTATAGCTGGACTAAATGCGTATGATCGGCACAATTAGCGCCCCTCATTTGTCGACCTCATATTATTATTATAATAATATCAAGGGAGATTTATGATATAGTATCCTGGTGATACACAGTATGGCTGTGTAGCTACCAGGTACATCAGAGCCCTTGAGGGGGCACAGCGCCGGCTAAAACCGATAATAGTTTATCCAGCTGCTGCCCAATGCGAAGCAAACACAGGGGTTTAACCCAGAACTCAGTGTGTGTTTACCATCAACAGTATCTCTAACTGTTATCATGTCAAAGTGTTATCAATTGACAGCGGTCAGGGTTGGATCCGATTACAGATACACCCACTGGCAGTGACAAATGCTTTAGTTTGTCTGATTTGACGGGCTTTGGCCATGTGTGTCAAATTTGTCGAATTAACGACTATAGCGGTTTTTCGTCTTTGCAGAGAGTTTTTCTGCCTGGCATCGTTTAACAATACCAGAAAATCTACAATTTATGTAGTATCTTAACAGTATACGGTAATATATACTGTCCGAACAGTATACGGTCATGTATACCGTCTTGTGGACGATGACTACCGTCTATGGCGTAGTCGTTAGTACACTAAGTATAACTTAGTGTACAGGGCAGTCTTATGTTGGGTCTGAGACTAACAATCAAGACATGCACAAGGATCAGTGATAAACGAGAGTTTAAAACCGATTCACGTGTTTGGATAGTAGGCCCGAAGGCACGACTCAATAATAATTTAAACTATCCGGTAAGCCACACCTGTACATTAATGGTTGTAGCTCAGACTCCGACACCTGCCCTTAGTTCTCAAACTGTGGGTAAATTCTGTAGAAATATATTTACAGAAACAGAGTTTCGGGTTGTTTTTTTAATTCATAATATACGAATTAGCGATTAACCCTCGTCAGGGAGTCTCAACGCATATCATAACATGTCATCAACATGATCAGATCTTCCCAGTATTTTACTGATGGCATATGTTTATATACACCACAAAAGTCCAGTCAATTCCCATATAGGAATTACTAGCCATCATTCTCCAAGAAGTAACTTGTGCTTAGCATAGTTTACTTCATTGTAATAGGAGAATCGTTCCGCTATGCGGGTATCCCTCAGTATGTCTGTTTCTGAATTTATTCTCAGTAAACCCGTAATAGTGGGTTTCCAAACATGCTATCTGGTGTGCTTACAATCTGTGTAAGTACTGAATATATTTCATATATTTCAGTTACTTCTTGTAGCTTTGTTATTAATTTGACGGGCTATTGCCCTGTACTGTGTACATGTCAAATTTGTCGATATTACGACAGTCGGCTTTCGCCTTAGCAGACAATCATCCGCTGGGCATTATAAATGCCTGATATCATAGATATCTCAGATATACAGTAGCGTATATCATTTCGCTTCGTGTACGATTGTACACTCTTTCGGAGACCGTAGAGGTCTGGGGCTCACAGACGCTGACACTGTTAAATAGTCTAACAGCGCTTATGTCTATTGGCCGTAAATCGGGAAATCCGATTGGCCGCAATGCCGACAGTCTATAGGCTGGAATTGGCGGGCAGGTCAGTCCTTTGTTGGCTTGAATCCTCTCAAGCTCACAGGGCTGAACTTGCATATATATTGTGTACGGTATGACCGTATACTGTATACGCCCCCTCTCTTTATAGGTCCCTTTAGCGTAATGTCTGAGAAGAAAATCATATATTTTCTAGGTATAACAAAACGTTTCGGTGACTGTGAAAATCCTGATATATATACTTTTCAATATTTTAAATATCAAAAACCAGGAATATCAACAACTCCATCGGGGTGTGATATATAAGTCGTGATAACCGATTTATTCGGTATATACAGTAGTCAGGGAAGACCTAGACATGCATTTTGTAAATACATATAGCAGTCAGGTATTATATCTGAAGTTATATCAGATACGCAGTGTAGAGTTTGATAACTCGGATGCTATAGATCCGTAAGTGTGTATGTACACTGTTGTACACGAGCAGCACGGATACCGTGTACTGGTATCGCTTCGCATCGTTCATAAATTTTGATCTGCGAGGCAAGCGTATATAGTACTTTGCCACATATCAAAACACTCCTGCGGTACGTTTGTACCTATAATAGAGTCGACAACGAGGTCTGAGACAACAGAGGAATATATCTCTGTCTCGAGTGGTATCGCAAATCTCGAGCGATATGGTGGAATTCTAAACGTCAAACTGGACGCAATAACACAGCGGCTGTCGGCCAATAATGCATATGTGTGTTAGAATTCTACATCTATTCAGCTATAGCTGGACTAAATGCGTATGATCGGCACAATTAGCGCCCCTCATTTGTCGACCTCATATTATTATTATAATAATATCAAGGGAGATTTATGATATAGTTTCCTGGTGATACACAGTATGGCTGTGTAGCTACCAGGTACATCAGAACCCTTGAGGGGGCACAGCGCCGGCTAAAACCGATAATAGTTTATCCAGCTGCTGCCCAATGCGAAGCAAACACAGGGGTTTAACCCAGAACTCAGTGTGTGTTTACCATCAACAGTATCTCTAACTGTTATCATGTCAAAGTGTTATCAATTGACAGCGGTCAGGGTTGGATCCGATTACAGATACACCCACTGGCAGTGACAAATGCTTTAGTTTGTCTGATTTGACGGGCTTTGGCCATGTGTGTCAAATTTGTCGAATTAACGACTATAGCGGTTTTTCGTCTTTGCAGAGAGTTTTTCTGCCTGGCATCGTTTAACAATACCAGAAAATCTACAATTTATGTAGTATCTTAACAGTATACGGTAATATATACTGTCCGAACAGTATACGGTCATGTATACCGTCTTGTGGACGATGACTACCGTCTATGGCGTAGTCGTTAGTACACTAAGTATAACTTAGTGTACAGGGCAGTCTTATGTTGGGTCTGAGACTAACAATCAAGACATGTACCGTATCGGTAGAAATATAGTTCAATAATTGCCTGTCATTGGCATGAAGAAATGAATAATTTCTAGACAAGTATTTTCATCATATTATATATTGTTCGAAAGCTTGGAGTATCGTCTTTGAAACTACGCTTCATTCATGTTCATGACTGTTTGATAGCAGCTTGGAACTGTTAAAAATGCCAGTGCAGAGGGAGTTAGCATGCACAACTTTATCTGCTGTCATTGAAGAAAACTTGGTGATCATTTGGAAAAATCAGTCTCGATTGAAGAGAGAAACTGTTGATAGAATCATTCCATTTCACCTATTCCCTAGAAATTGACGTAATCAAATATACGTATTATTGAATTTATAAACCGTAGCTCTCCAGCATAGAAATGTTTGAAAGGTTATTGGTACAGCGTATATTCATATCAGTTCTTCGTTTCTGGATACCTGATATCAGTTGTTTACAGCCGGTCATATTGGCCGCTCATTTATCATCGAAAATTTTATACGAACAGAAGTATATATCACAGTTGATTAGTAGCTCTAGAAGAGTTTATTCTATGACTGCTGACAAAACAGACACGCCTGAAACGCGGAAAACATCAAAACCCGCGGTTATTGCTCATGGGAGTGATTCAACTTTGATATTTAACAGACACTGGAGGTTGTGTGCATATTCAGCAAGCATTCATCATTTGACTCTATTGCGATGACCAAACTGAGGGATATCACAGAGGAGCTGATCATCATGCCAAAGTTACAGTAGCTTGTCTCGTGTGAATCGCCAAAGTTGTGTTTGTTATGGCGATGCTCTATGTCGTAACATTCTAATTTATATTAATCTAATCAATTAAAGTGAAATTTTCATTACCCGACTAGCTCGAATCGTTTTTTTTTTTTTTTTTTTTTTTTTTACATTTTGAGAAAGGGAATTACATAAATGTATTCGCGTCCATAAAGACAGTCAGAAAAACGAAATACCGACTTTTTTGTCTATGGTACTGCATGTAACATAAAACATTCGCAATATACATTCGTATTTGAGCGTGGGGCTTTCAATAATAGACTTTCAATGCCATCGTCGAATGTTCATTTCAAGGCAGCAAAGACTTTGTCCAGCATTCCTCCGTTCCCATTCTGCACTGCAATGTATTTCAACAGACAACAGAATACTATGAAACGCAACAATTAACACAGCACTAAACTTCGAGTAAATTTGCTCTCTGATTGCGGCTCGACACACAACAATCATACCGTCAAACACTCTGAGATAAATTTGACGTCGCACTACATGCCGTGCCGACTGATTTAAGTGTTTCATTGTCTGGCCAACTCCATGAACGAATGCGGTGGAAATGAACATCACTTGGATGGAACTAAACATTCGACAACAAAAAACAACGGCCTCTGCTGAAAGACCACGCTCGACTTAGAACCGTAGTAACGGCATGCTTGCCAACAAATGTCTTCATTGCGATGGAATGAACAATCGAAATCCTTTGTCATTCTAAAAGTAATATGCTAACGTTGAAAGTTAACGCTGTTGTAAAAACGTAATAATAAGGTAGTTAAAATGGCAATTGGGTTTATAAACAGACAAAAAGATTGAGTGGATTAACCTAATGTGATGAATGGAGAAATGAAATATACATTGGGATACGTTAGTTGTATTAGCAAAATAAAGGTAGCTGTTGTGTGGCTTTTAGTCCATGATTCAAGGAAGGTTTGTATGCTTTAATGGCAAATGCCTCTTTGAACAACAAATCAGACCAATGTTGCTATATACATATAATTTTGGTGTTATTAAAAATCACACTTCTAAGATTTGGCTTCCAAGATTGCCATGCTGTTTAATTCAATAAAATAATCAAATTGATCACAGTTTTGAACATGATTGAAAATCTCAGTATTATAGTCCTCAGCATGCTCAGTAGTTCTTGTTAAACGGCACCTTTCTGTTTTGCCTGTGTAATCTTTGGTGCATCCTAGACACGAAAACTTGTATACCACCAAGTTACGAATTCGAAGCTCTTGTGGAATTTGATCTTTCGTTAACGTTTTCATGTTATTATACAAGACAATTAGTGCGTGAGTTACTAGGGGTCACCTTGCACCCCCCCCCACCTCACTACAGACCGAAACTATGTTTTTTATGTACTTGACATGTCAAATAAGAAACAACTTGTTAACAGTCGATAAACTGGGACTCACTACCCCTTTAATCACTTTGAAATTATCCCTATGTTAAAAAGTACAATTTTTGTGACAATAGGGGGTAGGGTTACAGGAAAAGTCTTATCTTCCATAATTATTATCCAAACTTTATAATGTTGTTCACATATTATTCAGCATTGATTGCTGCATCGAATACTTACAAGATACTATTACTATTTGTTGGATATGACGTCGCACAGGGACTATACATACAACAGCAGGAGTAGTAGCGAAAGCGGGCATATTGGGGTGCGTGAGGGTGTTCTTGAGCGATTGAGGGACCCTTCTTGATCCGAATGCGTCGTGTGAGATGTCAAAGTGAAGCCTGCGGTATGTAGACCACGATTTGGGGATGTCCACATCATCTGTGATGCCATTGGTGACGTCATCAGTAGGAGTAGTAGCGAAAGCGGGCATTTTGAGGGCGTGAAGGAGGGTTTTTGGGGTAGAGATGAACCATCCGTGGTCTAAATGGACCGTGTGGGGTGTCATCTTGTAACTCTCTGCATATAGACGACGAATGGTATACTTTTTGTTGGAAGTCGCATCGTGCTACTCATGCGCAGTTGAGCAGTAGTAACAAAAGATGTCATTTTGGGCGTGGGCAATGACATGTTTGGGCAATTAAGGGACCCATGTTTGATCCAAATGGACAGGTTGGGGTATTCTAGTAAAGCTTTCATGGGATAGTCAGACAGGCATGTTTTTTATTGGAAGTCAGCCCAATCTGCACATGCGCAGTTGGTGTGTAGTAAGTAAAGTGGTCATTCTGGAGGTGTGCAGGGGTATATTTGAGAGATTGAGGTTCTATATCTCATCCAAAGATGGAGTGTAGGGTGTCATCTTGAAGCTGTCGTGGTGTAGACTACGACTTGAGAGATTTCCATGTCATCTGTGACGACACTGGTGACGTCATCAGTACGAGTGGTAACGAAAGCGACCATTTTAAGGGTGCGTAGTGGTGTGTTTGAGAGACCGTGGGACCATTCTTGGCCGACTGGTCCGGTGTGCCATAGAAGTAGGGGATATGGCTAGCATGCGCAGACAGTAAAGTGTGGAAAAGGGGCACTGGAATGGAATTTTAGCCTCGAGGTGAACCATCCGTAGTCCGAATGGGTCGTGTGGGGTTTCGTAGTGAAGGGCTTGTGGGGTAGCGTCCGAGCCTAACATCATCGTTCTACGAAGGGAAAGTCTGGCAGTAGTATAGAGCCATTTGAGAAACTACAGAGCTCAGAGCTGTGGGATGGATCGGATGAGAACTTGGAGCTCGTAGCTCTTGAAGTCGGAGCTCTTGGAGTCAGAGCTTTGAGGTCTTGGAGTTAGAGAATGACGTCATCGCAGGCATGCGCACGTACCTGTGGGGCAACCTGTATCCTATAGCCCGTAGAGCATAAGGTACACCAGGATGCGTGAGATGACACCACGAGCCCTTCACTACGAAACCTCACACGTCCCATTCGGACCAAGAATGGTCCCTCCGTCTGTCAAACGCACCCCTACGCACCCCTAAAATGGCCGCTTTCGCTACCACGTGTACTGATGACGTCATCAATGACGTCACAGATGACATGGGGCTGCCTCAAGTTGTGGTCTACACCACGAGAGCTTCAAGATGACACCCTACACTCCATCTTTTGATGAGATATAGAACCTCAATCTCTCAAATATACCCCTGCACACCTCCAGAATGACCACTTTACTTACTACACCCCAACTGCGCATGCGCAAATTGGTGCGACTTTCAATAAAACCACGTCAGTCTGACTCTACCCCACGAGAGCTAGCTTCACTAGGATACCCAAACCGGTCCATTTGGACCAAACATGGGTCCCTTGATTGCCCAAAAATGTCATTGCCCACGCCCAAAATGACATCTTTCCTTACTACTGCCCAACTGCGCATGATTAGCACGATGCGACTTCCAACAAAAACCATACCATTCGTCATCTGCATGCAGAGAGCTACAAGATGACACCCCACACGGTCCATTTGGACCACGGATGGTCCATCTCTGCCCCAAACAGCTTCCTTCACAGCCCCAAAAATGCCCACTTTGGCTACTACTCCTACTGATGACGTCACCAATGACGTCACAGATGACATGGACATCTCTCAAGTCGTGGTCTACACACTGAGGGCTTCACTTTGACACCTCACACGACGCATTCGGACCAAGAATGGTCCCTCAATCGCTCAAACACTCCCTCACGCACCCCAAAACGCCCGCTTTCGTTACTAGTCCTTCTGTTGTATGTATGGTCCCTGTGTGACGTCATACCCAACAAATAGTAATAGAATCTTGTAAATATTTCATGCAGCAACCAATGCTGAATCATATGTGACCAACATTATAAAGTTTGGATAATAATTATGAAAGATAAGACTTTTCTTGTAACCCTACCCCCTATTGTCACAAAAATTGTACTTTTTAACATAGGGATACTTTCAAAGTGATTAAAGGGGTAGTGAGTCCCAGTTTATCGACTGTTAACAAGTTGTTTCTTATTTGACATGTCCCAAAGTACATAAAAAACATAGTTTCGGTCTGTAGTGGGGGTGGGGGGGTGCAAGGTGACCCCTAGTAGCTCACGGACTAAATAATTTTGATTTTGACGTTTAATAATCTGTTAACTTTTGCCATGGTCTTCCTAGTAAGACGTACGCCTTGCTGACAAATGTATGGAAGCCGAACAAATATTTATACATTTTGTTTAGACCTGTCATTGTGAAGCTGATTTGGCCTTTTGTTTGAGAATTTGGTAATCAATTTGCTTGCTACTGAAGCTGGATACTCATTCCACGACAAAAACAGTCATCTGTGCTCGATGAACGAGAGCTCTTATCCATGAAATTTTATGGAAAGCGCAGAAATGTGCCTTTTAACAAGAACTACTGAGCATGCTGAGGACAATAATAGTGAGATTTTCAATCATGTTCAAAACTGTGATCAATTTGATTATTTAATGAAATTAAACAGCATGGCATTTCGAAAAGGGTATTCAACTTTAGATCATATCTTTAATTTGCAGTCATTAATAGATATTATGAAAACAAAGAAGACGAAGATGTTCTGTGCGTTTATTGACATTAGTAATGTAACGGGACGTAGTCCCAATTACGTCAGTACTTCAACCCAGGTTCAGTTATGGATTCTCAGTGGGGACCGCAGTGGCAGTAAGTGACGAAAACAACAGACAGAGTCAACAAGGAGACAAGAATTGAAGAAATAAACCTACTTTAATCTCTCACAGTATAATGAAAATTCCATCATATCATCGTGTTATTGCACTGCTTAAGGCTTACTGTCCGGAGAGTGCCGAATGCCTAAACTTCCGGAAAATGCCGAATGCTTACTATTACCGAAAGTGCCGAATGCTTAAACTTCCGGAAAATGCCGAATGACAGAGTGGCTGACTCGGAGGTCTGATAACTAAGCAAAGAAAAAGAAGAAGAAATAACATGGAACCAAACTACTCTGAGTCCTCAGTCCCTGTTCTGTGGCAGAGATTCGGGCAATCGTGGTACCGTCGATCTCTACCAACAGAAAAACAAAAGTAAATAATGGAAAGGAACAACTCAGGCAAACATGGTACCTTCAGAAGACCTTAATTCGAGACAGCCCCGCTCAAGTGTGTTTAGAAGTCCTTATAGGAGCACTTGTTGTCTAAATTCCGGTTGGGGCGATTAGCATATTCCAAGTCTTTACATTCGCCCATAAATTCTCCACTATATTACAGACTCCCCACACATGCATATTTATATTCTCCATATAGTTTTGACATATCACGGTACATCGGACAATCTCTCTGACTCAACAAACTCCCATAATTCCTCATAAATCCCAAAAATTACACAAATGCACCAAAAACGTTGGTCCGACGTTTCCCTAATAACGCACTTCCCTCACATTCCCCCCACATTACACAAAAAGTTCATATATATATCATTTTTGTAGTGCGGCATCCACGCTGGTTTTACCACCGGTGTAGCAATTTTTCGTCCATCAGGCTGTCTGACGAACTGCACCTCTTCGTCTCTGCAATTGTACACATTGGAGAGGTGAACATTTGCAGTTGTCGATGATGATTCCTCCTGACGCCTACGTCGGGCTTCGTCCCTCTCTTCGCTATGCAGGCGCACTTTACGTTTAGGGCATCGCTCCCCCTTGGGATCGATATATTTTACATTAACGGACATCTCCCCATTGATATGTATCATCCGCTGGCGTGCCTCTGTCTCTGCCAACCCGTGTTGCCGACGAAGGTGCCTCGCCGCTTCCCCTTTTTTCACATGCAGAAAGGTGCATCCTTCATACGGGCAGAGAAACTTCCTGAGGTATTGACGATGCCGAAGCTTCCAGTGTTTTACAGCCGAATTCAGAGTGCTGAAGATGTGATCACCACACACTTGGACAGGGCACCTCATACCCCCGTCTTGCCACTCAGGCCGGAGGTCGTCATCAAGCTGTTCCAGTTCAGACTCAGATACGTCCAGCTCAATTGCAGCCATCTGCAATATATACAAAACAAAATTAAATGATTAGCATTGACACAACCAAGAACAGAACGATTTCCCAAATGCCTAGCTCTCAGTTGGTGGGATCCCATTCCATGCCCAACCGAGAGCAGAACACTCCGAAACCCTCCCAATAATGTCAATCCAACCTACTACTCCCGAAATCTGAAAGGAAGTCTAATAGGACGACCATACTTGGACCAGCGTACGACCTCTCTGCGGTCTGGGGTACTCTGCCTCAAAATGGAGGGTGAATTAGTCTCCTCTCCCACGTCCTCCTCTTCCAGCCCCTCACGGTCATCATCAAGGTCTTCCGCCCCATCCGAATCCGAATAGTTGACTGAAGGCTCCTGTGGAGCTGACTCGCAGTTCCATCGGTCCCCGGCATTTTCTCCTTCGTACGGTTTGAGATGGTCAACATGTACAACCCTAGGCCTAGCCATGGGCCGATCGCGGATACGATAGGTTACCATGGACAGTTTATCCTCTACTCGACATGGCCCAACCCATCCCAGGCCTAACTTGCATCCAGCTGCAGCAGGGTACCACCTCCAGACATATTCTCCCGGTTGAAATTTTCGAGGTTTAACACCCCTGTCGTAGTACTTTTTCTGCTTCACTGCTGCCCTCGATGATTTTTCCTGCGCAAAGTCGAACGTCCTCCTAAGGACGTAATCCAGCCATCTGACATATTCAACGGGACAGGAATATTTCTGTGCAGCCGGGGGGCCTCCGACCAGGATATCCAACGGACATAGAAGTTCGTGACCAAACATTAACAAGTTGGGTGTGCAGCCCGTAGTGTCGTGGATACTGGCACGATATGCCATCAAGATGAAAGGCAAATGATCATCCCAGTCCGAGTGGTTCTCATTGACATACATCGAAAGCATTTGTAGTAGAGTTCGATTGAAGCGCTCAACCAAGCCGTCTGATTGAGGTCTGTAAGGTGTCGTCCTAGATTTCTCAATACCCAGCAGTTCACACATCCGCGCAAACAAGTTAGACTCAAATTCTCCTCCCTGATCCGAATGGATAATCTGGGGAATACCATACCTACAGAAGAACTCGGATACAAGTTTATCAGCGCCGGTTAACGCTGAGTGGTCAGGTACAGCGAAGGCTTCGACCCACTTAATGAAATAGTCGTATACTACGACCATATAGCGGTTTCCCCCCGCAGTTGTCGGGCATTCCAGTATATCCAGCGCTATGCGTTCCAACGGAACGCCAACCTTGGACTGCTGTAATGGCGACTTCCCAAATCCAGGACCCGGTTTTCTCTGTGCACAGGGATCGCACTGGCGTACCCAACGCTTGAGATCGGAGGTCATACCAGGCCAATAGACTCTTCGGCGAATAGAATTCAGGGTTCGTCGTCTTCCTAAATGTCCAGCGCTTCTGCTGCAATGCAGCTCCTGGAATATTTAGCCCTGATTTCAACCGGAGCCACCACGAGCAGCCTGAATTCGTCAGTGTGTCTTTCATACCAACTGTAATATAGTATCCCATCACGAACCTCCAGTGCGTCCCACACACCCCACAGGATCCTCGTTCGCCTGGGCATGTTAGCCAATAAAGCTCTAGACTGTTTCGTGTCATACTCCTTCTTCCATTCCAGGATTTGCTTGGTTGAATCGTCATTCTGTTGCCATGATTTGAACTGCTCAGTCGTCCAGTTTTCAATCCACGTTTCTGGAGAATTACGTACTCCAACACCCTCATGACACAGAGAATCAGAAGCCTGGCCACCGTCAACGAGAGGTTCATAGTCAGGCCCGCTAGAGCCTTCCACACCATCACTGTCTGTCCCAGCGTTCCCCAAATTCGACACAGCAGCGCAACACTGTGGACACTTCAAACACTTACATTTCCGATACGTTCTTCTCGAAAGACCATCTGCATTCCCATGTAGACTACCCTTCCTGTGCTGGATTTCGAAATCGTATGTCTCCAACACGGATAGCCAACGAGCGACCATGCCTTCAGGGTCCTTGAAATTTCTAAGCCAGGTGAGGGAGGCGTGATCCGTCCTAACGACGAAATGATGTCCCAGGAGGTAGTGTCGGAAATGCTTAACGAACGTGACGACCGCCAGGAGTTCCCGATAAGTCACACAATACTGTTGTTGGTGCTTATTCAGTGTCTTACTACCGTAGGCGATAACCCGTTCCTCTCCGTTCTGAACCTGAGACAATACAACCCCAATACCACACAGACTGGCATCAGTGTCCAAAATGAATAATGCGTCACTATCAGGATAGGCCAAAATCGGTGCAGAGACGAGAATCCCCTTCAACCTGTCAAAGGCCTGTCCCCGCTCGTCCATCCATTCAAATCTAGCCCCCTTCTTTGTTAACTCCAGCATGGGACTTGCAATGGCAGAAAAATTGGGAATGAACTTGCGGTAATATCCCGCCAACCCCAAGAAACTACGAACCTCACTCGCGTTAGTGGGTGTAGGCCAGTCTTTCACCGCGTCCACTTTACTAGGGTCACAACTGACTCCACTTCCAGACACTACATGCCCTAAAAAGGTGACCTCCCTACGAAATAGTGAACACTTTGAAGGCTTCAACTTCAAGTTGGCTTTTCTAAAGCGCATTAGCACCTCTCGCAAACCATTGAAAGCATCTTCGAAAGAAGCTCCATACACAATCACGTCGTCCAGATAACATAGACACCGCCTCCACTGCAACCCTCGAAGGACTAGTTCCATCAAGCGTTCAAATGTTGCTGGCGCGTTGCAGAGTCCGAAAGGCATCACATTAAATTGAAAGAGACCGCAGTGGGTCGGAAATGCGGCTTTATGCTTGTCAGCTTCGCTCATGGCACATTGCCAGTAACCCGAAACTAAATCTAACGTGCTAAACCAACAGGCTCCGGAAAGTGAATCTAGAGACTCGTCAATGCGCGGTAGGGGGTACGCGTCCTTGACGGTGACGGCGTTCGCCTGGCGATAGTCCACGCAGAATCTTGTCGAGCCATCTTTCTTTTTCACCAAAAGAATAGGAGAGGACCACGGACTATTACTGGCTTCAATTACCCCACCCTTACAAAAAAATCTTATAGGATCCTATAAGATAAAATCGTATAGGATCCTATAAGATTTTGGCCCAAAATCCTATAAGATTTTTTAATAGGATCCTATAAGATTAAAATCCTATAAGATTGAAATCCTATAGGATTTTTAATAGGATCCTAGAAATCAGGATCCTATAAGATTAAAATCCTATAAGATTGAAATCCTATAGGATTTTTTAATAGGATAAAAATCTTGTAGGATTTTTTAATAGGATCCTATAAAATTTAGTTATGGAATGGATTCTTAGAAATCTACAGGATATAAAGTTTGTATAGGAATATTTGGATGAGTGATATAGGTCATCTTTTATAGTAACTCCATGAAATACAAAATGCCCCTGTGCTGTAAAATAGTAAATGCATCAGAAAATGTATTAGCATAAACATTGCTTGTTTTGGATGTAGCACAGCTATGTTAAAGATAATCTGGTAAATAACTAATGCATAGAAAGAAGAACAAACAAATACATATAATAAATATTTCTTTATTATGTACATGTGCACTTTTGAGATATAAACAGAGGAACATATGAGGGCATCATAATCTCTCTATCAGTTTTCCGTACAATTTCTGCTCGCCATTGAGTTTCGACTTCATTGCTTCCCGAATGACTTTCACGGAACTTGGGAATTTCTTCAGGCAGTAGTCTGTAAGAGAATGAAATAATTTGCAGTTAGCCACTGAATTTCAATATATTCAATCACAGCATTTCAAACTACAAGCTATCAAAAACATGGTCATTGAACTTGGGATTAATTATCAGATGTTTGGAATATTTATGAAGAAAAGTTTTTACCTTGGATGGCTTGATATTTTCTTGGTCAATTGCAGGCTTAGCCTCT
>JAVTVY010039375.1:0-15917 GCA_036873755.1 Hanleya hanleyi | reverse complement strand
TAATAAATTTTATCAAAACTGCTGGCTATTATTCCAGTATATAATACTACCGCCGTGCGTGCGCAGTCAACTTTTTTTTCACATAATCAACTACTAGTACACCAAGTACTATGACACGATTTGATAGAGGCCAAATCATTCTTCTGACTTCAGCAAAGGGTATGGTTGCAGCGGAGTTACCTCGATACTGAGGCCCGTATGCACCATAGCCATACAAAACATTATGGCCATAATAAACTATCCATACATAACATCCGGCCAAAATGTCACAGACACATTTAGAAATAAAATAGGCATGGCAACAACGGAGTTACCTTGATACTGAGGGCCGTATGTTTCACTGTCCTACAAAACAAACGATGGCCAAATCTAATTGAATTCATGACAACAATAGCACGGCCAAATCGCATATAGCGAGCAGTATTCGGCATAAAATATAGGAAATGGTGATGGCGGAGTTACCTTGATACTGAGGGCCGTCCATCTCATTGTCCTACAAATTCTTTATGGCCATCAAACGATAATTTATACGGAAATAATACAGAGCTGTTTATTTGTGTATTCATCTAGTACTGAATCTATCGAAATGTTTAGTTATTATTCATTTGTTTATCTATTTACTCACTTAATTATATATTGCTATTTATATTATGTGACTGACGGTCGGGGGTGCCTGTTGTTGGGAGGAAGATATATCAAAGTATTGCATCGAAAAACAATAGAAAACAAGAATGATTACAGGCCTTCTATTTCATATGATACAGGCACACCGAAGACCACAGACGAGTTGGACAAGACCTGAAACAGAAGACGGATGACGATTACAAGAATACCAACAGCGCCTTGAGTGACAACGCCGCACAGCAAGAACATCCAGAATCAGAATACTCGACCCTAGACCAAACCAGACGCTCCCCCACGAATGCTTCAAAATGATACCTCACACAACCCAATCGGACAACAATGGGTGGTCCACCTAGACCCCAAAACGTCTACCTTGATCTGCCTGCATACTGCGCATGCGTCATCAGCACTATTCATAAACATTCAACTCCTGGTCTCTAGACCCCACCCATCGTGTTCTACATCGCGAGACAAAAAAAAACGAATTGCCACAACCCAAAGTAAAATCCACAAGAAAAAAATATGACAGCCCCTATCCCATACATATATGAGATTTGCATTGGAAGTCACTGGGGTCTTATGTAGGGGCAGATAACTCTTGCTAGGCCGACATGTGACAGGGTGTGGCGTCATCCGTGACGTCATCGCCACGTCACGCCACAGCCTCACGCCTCAGCCTCAAAAATGATAATGAATCGGTCTTTTCTATACTACTCATATTGCTTCTCAAAATAGCGCGATATATCGCAATATCGCACATTATCGCCGGAAAATAACGCGATATATCGCAATATCGCACAATATCGCACATTATCACGCAATTATAAGGCGATATTTCGCAATATCGCATAATATCGCACATTATCGCGGGAAAACAACGCGATATATCGCAATATCGCACAATATCGCACATTATCGCCCAATTATAACGCGATATTTCGCAATATCGTCATATCGCACATTATCACGGAATTATAACGCCGCGACGTTTCGCAATATCGCGATATCGCACATTATCACAGGAAAATAACGCGATATATCGCAATATCGCACATTATCGCGCAATTATGAGGCGATATTTCGCAATATCGCACATTATCGCGGAATTACAACGCGATATTTCGCAATATCGCAATATCGTGTTATCGCATCGCAATATCGCGTTATCGCAATATCGCATTTTCGCGTTATCGCATCGCAATATCGCGTTATCGCATCGCGATATTGCGTTATCGCATGGGAACATCCTAATATCGCCATATCGCCCAAAAGGTTTCAAGGGCGATGGTCGATGGCCCCTCTCGGCCATTATAGTATACGGCAAGTGATTATGCAATGATATTAAAGTTACCTGAAGATATTGTAACACTTATTCTGTAGTTGTTGCAATTCGCATTCATACTCCTTTGGCACAAAAGCGCTGCACAATCGGAAGCGTATTTTCCAGTTGA
Source organism: Hanleya hanleyi (assembly GCA_036873755.1). Taxonomy (NCBI): domain Eukaryota; kingdom Metazoa; phylum Mollusca; class Polyplacophora; order Lepidopleurida; family Hanleyidae; genus Hanleya; species Hanleya hanleyi. The sequence continues at coordinate 13,842 of JAVTVY010039375.1, read as the reverse complement.
GCAGCGAATGGAGCAGCGGATGAACAGCTGAATTAGAGTTACTCAATCTGTCTATAACTGATGCAGTTGTCGCTAAGCGATACATGGTATTATAGATACAGACTGAACTATTCATTCAAAAGATATGCTGATCCTATGCCCTGTCCATACATACATTTTGGCACAGCATAGTTTGTGCGAATCTCAGTTACATGTGATAGAAATATGCTCTAACACACGACACTGTCCAGAGAGATTATACCGGTACCGGGAAAGCTATTGCTATATATCCAAACCTACATGTATCATCTTTTTCAGCTGCGAGTAGGTTTTCGACTTGTTTTCTAGACGAGGTCATAGATTTAATAAATCGACGAACTCTCCCGCTAATATTAAACATTCCTTTCAACTGTTGAGTAATAAATGATGCAGTTTTGACAGCCCATATCATCATTCGGAAATATGTGGCAGGTCATTTATACATAACCTCCTTTTCAAGACGAAGTAGTTTTGTCCAACTGAAATGTTTGATTTCAACTCCCAATTACATCATACCGATGAAAGTCAAAACCAAATGTACTAACTAAACACTGCTGAGTACTATTGAATAATATATTACGATGTTTAGACTTGTTTGGATAAGTGATAAAAATATATCATGAACATGAACATTTTTTGAAGTTGACATTTTGATACGCCCCGTCCCAATTATATCATGCTAGGTTGATATACAAATTTGAATCGTGGTTGTATATGGCAACGGCATAAATCTTGAATAAAATACAATGTATTTCAGACAGATATGACCATTATTAAGAAATATATGACAGTTATGTCACACATAGCCCCTTTTTCAGGAGGGAATATATTTTTCTGTTCAAATTGCATTTGAGTGCCAACATCCAATTACACCATATGGTTGAAAGACAAACCCGAACTTAGGTATTAAAAAAATTCGCGAGGTACTACAGAACAAAATTTCACCGGGTTTACATAGATTGGTTAATTAATAAGAGAGATATAACAATACAAATACACCTACCCCCTTTTTCAAACAGTTGACCTTTGGATATGGTCCCCATGTGACGTCATACAGTTGGGATACAGAAATCTTAATAATATATATCTATGCTATAATCAGTGAATAATATATGATTCAGTTTAGGCAGATTCGACAGATACGAAAAATGTAACGGCGATTAAAATACACCAACCCCCTTTTTCGGCAAAGTAAAATAAATTTCGCTATAGCGCTTAAAGCTTATTTAAATAAATGTTGCTTGAAATGATTCATACTTGATAAAGCTTAACTACTATACAGTAGGGATAATACCAATATACAGCTCGGCCGAATATCACACTATAATCACTGTAGGATTGCTCATTGAATCCACCTGACGATTATATACACACATATATATATTCTCGCCAACATTGCTTGTTACATAGATCAAATTTCCGAAATTTGATAGATCAAGGATCTTCCTAAACTTCGGGCAGATCCATTGGGTGGCTATTCTATTTTGTGATTATTCGAAAGATCTTTTTTCTGGACATTTGGATGACAATCTGTCCGCACCGGAGTTCGACGAGTGGATCATTATGATTACAAGCCCCACACGAGGTATTAACCTAGTGTTTTCGCACCAGGGTCTTATTTGCATAAAAAGATTCTCATTTACATAATTACAGAACAAATTGAAAAGCCGAGCTTTTATTTTAAGTGAAAAGGAAAAGTGGGGTCATAAAAAGGGATGACGATAAGTTTTTAATTTAAATCCTGTTTGTGACGATATTGTGGGCAATGGTGTGTTTCCACCTCCAAGGAAACATGTTGATATAAAGCGTCATGATCGAATGGTTGTTCGAACCAGGAACCGAGACGTCCCATTCTTTCAAAAATGTGGCTTCAAGACGCTTTGGATTCATAGCGTGAACATTCCTTGCTACAACTGCGCGATTCAGATAGGTGTTTTCTGGAGCTCAGATCACAGGCTCCGTCAGAAGTTTTCAGGAAAATGTCTCTCCATTGACTCAAACGCGCCATAGATAATATTACAAAGATGTGAAAGTATAACTGGCGCACAAAAAGCCAAAACTAGTCAGTCGTCGAAGCCACCAACGTTTTGTTGGCCCGAAAAGGGCCGTTTTAATGTCACTTTTAATTATTTGATAAATGATATGAGGCATGATTAATAGCCGTTGTTTAGGATCAGATTATGTGTCCAAAATGTGGAATTATATAGCGTGTAATATCCTCACAAACCCACTGCGTTTATACACTGGAGTTCGACATTTTGCCCGAAGAAGGTGCAGTAGCGTCTACGTGGTGTTCAACCAATTACAAGCGTCTAGTCCGTCATTCATAATCCAGCCGTCGTCCATTAGAGAATATCCGCGCCCATAATCCAAAGACCTATTCCATTTTCCACATAACAGTATTAGCACCAAATTCAAAAAGACAATCATAGTATACATAAATATAGGCTTGTTTCCTGCAAGAGAGAACATGATCAGCATTTCTTGAATTGGTAATATCTTGCAACAGGGATGATATTCATCGGACAAGATACTTGCTTATTGGGATCTTCCAGGGTAGCCCCTGTTGGATTGGTTGACTGTCATTAGTTTCTGCTGCCTGGTGAGCCTTGTGGAAGGTAATCTGAAGAGAGTGGATCGTTATGCCTCTGGTGAATTCTACTGTATCACTATGTGGTTTCTCCTGAAGTGCACCAATCGTTCAGCAACGAGCTCATGAATGAGTTCATCATTCAACTGTTACAGAATTTGTGATTTTACTCGCATGGTGATTTTTTTACTTCCGAGATCTACCTTATCCTTGGTAAGACATTTTTAAATGTATTAACTAAGAGTAATTCCCTCAAACCCACCTCGTCCATATCATTCTACCACAGGAACGTCGTTTCGATGAACGTATGCGACCCTTATGGCAAACATCCAACTAAATTTGTGAGCCTAGGTTTGTATCGAGATGTGGGATATCCACATGTCACCAATGGACTTTGACTGTTGTGCTGGCATTGGGCTCATCATTGAACATGTGGTTGAGCATAAAAGAAAAGGACATACAATAAATCAGATCCGATTTCCCCACAGTCCATTCCGCGTCATGATCGAAAATGAATTTCCATGTCACACTCTGAGTATTGTATCTCAGTCACGCTTTGAATGCGATTATAAGAACATCATGGTGACCGAGTATTACCAGATGTCCATACGGCGCTAGCAGCCTCGGGATTAGACATAAGTTAGGAAGCGTACATCTGGCACACTAAGGTGGTGCTTTGCTGTGTGTTAAGATAATATCAAAGAGGGGTCCGTCTATGACATGTGTGTAAACAGCTTTGTTATTAGACGATGTATCTACCACTGCCTTGGTGGGAGATTTGGGGTTGGTGTTTCGGAGAGGTGCCGGAGAACCGAATGTTTCACAATATTTATTTGGGTGAAGCGCACGAGCATATCAGCAAAAAACCATGCTCATATGTAGCAATGGTAACAGTAACGTCATAGTCACGAATGTATTTGATGGGGATAACATTTCGCCGCCTTTCTCTAACAATAGGTCAGATATATTGGCTCAAATTGTTATATACTGTTCTGACAATAGATCAGATATATAACAGTTCGGGGGTTGGCTCAAATTGTTATATGCTGTTCTGACACTAGGTCAGATATATAACAGTTCGGGGGTTGGCTCAAATTGTTATATGCTGTTCTGAAACTAGATCAGATATTTAACAGCCTAATGGTCGGCTCAAATTGTTATATGCTGTTCTAACACTAGATCAGATATTTAAAAAGCCTGATGATGGGCTCAAATTGTTATATGCTGTTCTGACACGAGATCAGATATATAGCCGCCTGGTTTTTGGCTCATGTTGTTATATGCTGTTAAGATGGTTCAGTTGATACATCATTAGAAAAGTAAATTACAGATTTTTCGTTTTCAAATTAATATTTTGTTTTCGATCATGTATTTTGCATTCAGTAAAGCCAGACAGCTCAAATAACCGACAAAATCAGGCCAAGGCATCAAATAATAATTTGTTCATGGAAAAATCTCACGACAGGTGACTACTTCCGGAAACCGAACGCAGACATGTGCACGCATAATACTGATTTGAAATGTGCACATTGACCTCCTTCAACACTTGAATGTTGTACGTTACATTAAAATGACTATTAAATTCCTCTTTTCCATTTCTGGCAATTGGTTGCATATCGTGCTCTTGAACTTAACATATTACCGAGTAAGCTCGATGAATGGATAAACATCCCAAGAGTTATATCCTCCATATGTAGTAGAACTCTATAAAGAATCAAGGCTTCTGGCGTTTTTGTTTTTTATCCATCATCAGTTTTCTGAGCTTATTATTGCTTTCAGAAGGCGTCTAGTTTCTAGTGAGGTAAATTCAAGAAAATGTTTCACAACTACAACGAGTGTTCGTGATTTATAGTAAACTAATTTTGACAAGCTATGCAAGTATGTTATTTCAATCTGCGTTTATTTGAATCTGTGATGAGCATTATAGCCAAAAGATATTACACGATAAATGTATCATGTCCCGTGTGCTATTTTATTTAGTTTAGCTCTTTAGGCAACTTGATAGGTGAGCTTTATTTTTATATATATCAGAGTGAATTAGAGGAGTATGACAGGTCTTCTGATGAGACCTTATAAGCAGGGTCGCGGTACAAGGAATCACGTTGTCTGCTTGTCAGTCAGTCACTTCTCGGGAAAATAACGCTCGCCATCGTCTTATTTGTTGATTTTAGCGAGATTTTGTGCTTGTTCCCGTTCCTTTCGATCAAAGTTAACAATCCGATCAGATCCTTCCTTGAGCTTCAATAAATCGATCACCATCCTGAGGAGGACGAAAGGAGTCGTTAACACCAGCATAACCGTCCACAGACCTACGTTCATCACTGGCACTACAAATACAGTGCAACAGATATAATTAATGGTCAACGAAATTCTTAACTGAGCCTGTCTATTATATGTAGGGAGATGAATTTTGTTTGTACTTCTGACGATCTCAGTTTGCTTCACAATTCGATGGGGGCTAATTCAAAATATTCCATCAACAAATTATCTATCACATATCGTTATTTGGCTCTTTAGAAAATATTCTAATCTCCCAAAGGAATCCGGTATGTCCACTGAATTGTGGATTAACATTCATCCAATCTCAGAGTTCGGTAAAGGTCTATATATCTGGAGAATTCTGAGAATATACTAGATAAACGAATGATCATATCACATGGATAAACAAGAGGCGCTGAAAATGTCCAGTGTGCGGAAAAAAAAGTCAAGAATCCGTTATTCTTCCAAAAGTTTTTCATGAGTCTCCCATCCTTATTTCTTGTTTTCAAAGTTTATAACCTCCTAAACTGTCGACCTGATAGATAGCGGCACCGCCATGAGAATGTTTTTTTAAATATTATTTCTATACAATTTACAACGTTGTTACTGTCATCATTCCACGCTGGAACACCTAACCCGTCAAACCCAAATTCGGACAAAAGCCAAATGGAGTCCCTGTGAATCTTGTTTATTTGAAATACATAATGGAGATCCTTTTAAATTGGAGCGATATGCAAGAGATTCCGAACCGTTAACCCCAACATCAGACTAGTCGTGGTATTACAATATTTTAAGCATCAAGATGACCAGTGCTACCAACTGAAGGTTATATGTAACTGGTTATTAGATTTGAAATAAATTACATAACCAAATAATTTCTTCGTGCAAAACAAGCTTATACATACATGTGGGGCCAGGGCTGAAGTAGATCAAATAGAGAACACAGTGGAAGATATCAGTGCTGATACAGATAGTGTTCAAAAACATCTGAAAATGCAGAAACACGGAGACGGTGAATGACATAAACAGGAAGATACTTCACTATTCTCAAAGCCTTTTTAGTACTGAAAAGTATGAACCCATACATGTTTGTGTCATATTTATAACAATACCAGTAGTGGATAAAGCGTAAACTTACGCACATTGACCTCAGAAATTTGCATATGACCTCTGTGACGTCACAGTAGGGTCGTCCATGTTGTAAAGCAAGATGGCGGTGTGGTTCGGTAATGTTCGGGACTGTTCGGGTTGTCGTCCGTGTTGTAAAGCAAGAGGGTGTTGGATGGTCCCTGTTGTAAAGCAAGATGGCGGCGTGGTTCGTGCGTGTTCGGGCGTGTTCGGTGTGTTTCGGAGCTGTTCGTGTGTGTTCGTGTGTGTTCGGGCCTGTTTGGGCATGGTGGAAAGCAAGATGTCGGTTGTCGGTGCTGTTGTAAAGCAAGATGGTGGTTGTCGTCCCTGTTGTAAAGGAAAATGGTGGTTGTGTGCGCTGTTGTAAAGCAAGATGTCGGAGTGTGTTCGTGAATGTTCGGGAATGGGTTGAAAAACATATAAAAGTAGGTGATTTTTAGTGAATGGGTTATAATCATTGGATGACTTTGGGAATTGTTTAACTGACCTGATTTGCCTGCCTGCCTGCCTGCCTGCCTGCCTGCCTGCCTGTCCAGTTCCAGTTCCAGCCTGCCTGCCTGCCTGCCTGCCTGCCTACCTGTCCAGCCAGCCAGTCATTCTGCTTGCCTACTTTGTATGAGTTGTGGATCCTGCGTGTACTTTTTTCCATTTTACCAGTGCAAATTCACCAGACTTTTGCACGGTAGCAGTTCTTCACCAGCCTGAGCCCATAGTCAAGATGAATTCAGCCGACAGAGTCATCCTTCAAGAGAACCGTGTTCGCCTGGTTGATGAGATGCGGCATGCGGGGGCAATATGTGATGTGCTTATGGTTGATAAAATACTGCTGAAACAGGGTGTGGAAGATATCATGGCGGAGAAGACTCCTTCACGACAAAACGGAGCTCTGCTCGATGCTCTAGTGCGTCGTGGTCCCTATGCATTTCTAGCGTTCGTGCATGCACTGAAGAAGACGGAAAATGTAGAATTGGCTGATCTACTTGAAATTCCCGTTGTAGTAGAAGAGGGTATCTTAGTTATGGATACTACCGAACAGCGTACAGCTACCAAACGTACGGACATGCACCCAGAGTGTGGTGTACCAGCCAAACGCGGTGCACGTGCCAAGCGAGGGTCCCGACAAATCCCTTTAGAAATACCTGAACCCGTTCTCCAGCCAGTGCCTGAGGCCATGGATGAGCAAAATGAAGAAGAGCCAGGGGAACAAGAAAAAGAAGAAGACCCCATGGTGCAACTTCCTATGTCTGTGCAGTCCATTAATAACATAATCCAGCAGGCCTATGAGTCGGCCCACACGGATATATGGCAGCTTTCAGCTAATTTGACTGTCAGTGTGAAAGACGCACAAGTACATTTTAATGTACTGGCCTATATGGACAGAGGCCCTAGGCGTATTGCCTTGTCTTCGGAGTGCTGGCAAAGACTGGAGACCGTTTATTATGCCGTGGATGCGGTGATTGCCGAACAGGCGGGTAACGAAGTGAAATTTTCTCTAGGTGAAGACATCTATGTGAGTGTTGGTTATTTCAACGACGACCTGCTGCTGCATATCCGTAAATGGAAAATGACGGCCGATACACAACAGCTTGCTCCTTGTCCTCAGGGTGTCACTTTGAAAATACCGGTGTGGCGCAAGTTGCAGAGTGTGTCAGCTGCAATTCGTCAAGCTTTGGATTACCAGGTGTCTCACACTATTTATCTGAAGTACATTGACACAGTTATGGCTTTGGTGAGACCTCGCGTTCGACAACTGCGTCTGGAAGCCTGTGCAGGGTGTTTCAACAACAGTCCCATAATAATGCATACGTGTATGGACATTAGTGTACCCTCACACGCGCTGATCACTGAAGCATTACGGATTGTGACCGAGGAGCAAATTGCCGTGGCATTGGAATCTGCCTGCCCTCCTACCATTCCACGTGAAGAGATTACTACCTACATCTATGTACACCAGGGACGGAAAAACGATGAGGAGTTCAAGCAAGTCTTGTTGCGTAACTGGACAGTAGTACCGTTCCCTAATACGCGCTGATCATTGTGGTGAAAACGGAACTATTGAACCTTTTCATGAAAAAACATTTTCACACATTGACCTTATTCCTACACGTTAATTGAAGTGCCATTGATAGCGTATTATTATAAAATTCAACACTGTTTCACTGTGGTGAAGACGAATTATTGAACATTTTCATGAAGCCATTTTTCACACATTTTACTCTATTCCTATACGTTCATTGAAGCGCCATTGATAGCGTATAATTATATTAAAATTCAATATTTCCAGTTTCACTGTTGTAAATACGTTCATTCTATTGTGTTAGTGTTGTTGTTGTATAAATATTGAACTACTTTTCAAGTTGAAAACATTCAGATAAAAACATGTTTGTTTCATTCTATTGTGTTAAATAAAAAAAATTTCAAAAAAATTTTAAAAAAATGCGTGTTAGTGTTCATTTAGTGGGGGAGCTGATGTTATATTTTTTGTGCTCAGTTAGAAGTTTCTCTTTCGAAGGAATGGGGTGGCCCTGAAAAGGGCCGTTGGAAAGTGTTACTACACTTGTTTTTTTAGGAGCGGTAGATTTTCTTCACTCCGGCTACCTGCCTTCTGCAGACGGGACACTTTATTTGAAAATGCTGTTCGTCGGTTTCATTGCAGTGGCACTCAGCCCCTGTACACGTTAGTGTCACCCAGCATTCTTCGCATACGCATAAATGTCCGCACGGAAATAGGGCGTACTCTGTTTCCTCGTTTGTACACACACTGCAGTTGGCTTTACTTAGTTCATTATGCAGGTCTTTTTGTAGTTGAACCTTGACTCTGTCCATTTGCTTCATGTCTTCTCTCATTTCGTCCATCTGTTCGTTTTGGCTGGCCACCTGGTCGTGTAGGCGCAGCATCTCTTCGTTCATGCGGGTTACCTCGTCGCAAGAGTATTGTTGTTGTTGTTGTTGTTGTTCAGGTGGTGCTGTTGTAGCTGGCATCTCTGTTTCCGGTGTTGTTATAATTGGCGTTTGGGTAGCCGTTGTATTTTCTGGTGGTTTGTGACAGTTTCTGTTACAGTTTAACCACTGTACGGTGGGCAGTTCTTCTTCGTCCGTGTCATCATTATTATCTTCATCCATAGCCGCCGTCACCTCTTGGTCTTGTTGTGCACTTTGTCGTCTCAACGTATCGGCAATATGACGTTGATGCACTCGCTGTAGGCTTGTAATAATCGTGACACCGCCATCCTCTTCATGTGTAATGACCTCCCTATGGTCTCTAGGATCCTCGAATACTAGTCTTCTTGTAGTCATGATGTATTATTGTGTATGAATGGTAATAACATTGATCGCGCTAAATATATATATATGTGTAGGCACTCATGTTGTAAATCAACACGGTGGGTGTCGGCCCTGTTGTAAACCAACATGGCGCTGTGATTCGGAGATGTTCGGGGCAATGCAGTGTTATGATAAATGATTGTGTCTATTAATAGCATCACAGTTACACCGCATCGCTGATTGGTGGGTGTACCAAAATGTTTACGCCAACGTCCGCGCGACCACCCTTCCTGGGTTAATTTACAATCCTGAGATTTTGCACGCGCAACCACCCTTCCTGGGTTAATTTTTTTTTGTCTTACGCGTCTAAAATGGATGAAATCATTAAAATAGTGGCTTAGTCTACTGCTAATTTTCTTAATTTTTAAATGCTACATCCCTGAGTTGCCCCCGTTCAATTTGAAATAATTTTTATACTGACCTGGCATTTATTGCAAAATCACACGGGGTTTAAAATTGTCAAAGAAACACAAATTTTCTTGCAGCGTGTACGTTTGCATCCTCCATTTCGCTGACGTCCGCGTGCTGTACGGTATAAATAGCAGTGTTTTTTATCTTGTTCATTCACAATTACATGATGTCTGAAATAATGGATATTGATGCAGTGATGAAAGACTTGCTGAGTGATAGTCACCTATCACTCTCACCGATGCAGAACACAAAATGGCTGGATGATATATTACACCCCCCAGATGAACAACACTCTCCGGTACCACAGCATGATGTCACTGCGCTGGAAAGTACACAACACCCACCGATAGAGGACCAATGGCTAGATGTAGATGATTTATTACAGTCCAGCCTATTTACAGATCAACAAGAAGAAGAAGAAGAAGAACCGGTACTACAGCATGATGATGATGATGATGTCACCTCCCTGGAAAGGCCACCGTTTCAACAAATGCTCCAACATGTGTTCCAACACTATGATCAAGAAGAAGATAGCCAAGTTCAACTGCTACCCGGTCCCGATCATGGCGTGGGAGGCCAGGGAACGAGAATACAGCCAGAAGAGGGAAAGGAGAAAAGCGTAGGAAGAAAAAGAAAAAGGAGTGAACAACAAAAACAAGAAATTCAACACCTGCATGACTACGCTACTACCATAAAAAGAAGACTGGCACCACCCGTAAAATGGACACCAGCCCGGTTTTTACGCTGTGTACAATGCGCTACACGTTTTGCAAAATATGCAATATTTCCCTGTGGCCACCAAGCCCTGTGTCTACGCTGTATGGACGCCACACAGACCTACCCAAAAGACGACCCTATGTTCAATGATACACCCCTAGAGTGTATTTTTGTCACCATGGATTGTCCCGTGTGTACCCGGCGGCGGATAAATTTCTCCCCAATGATGTAAACCCTTACATCTCCAAAGGCCCTTTTCAGGGCCAACCATTCCTCCGAAAGAGGGACTTCTAACTCAGCACAAAAAATAAAAAACACCCAACTCCTGCACATGCACACACCTAAAGGTAACAATAGGTAAAAAAATAACACATGAATTTTTTCCATGTTAAAAAACCCATTCCTATGTTTATACCATTAGAATTGTCCCTAAAAAGAGTGGCGTGCACTGTATTTAATGCCCATGTATGCCAGAATCCCTTGATTTGACACGAAAATTCACACTAACCAACTCCCATGTTAAATGATTGTGTCTATTAATAGCATCAAAGTGACATCGCATCGCTGATTGGTGGGTGTACCAAAATGTTTACGCCGACGTCCGCGCGACCACCCTTCCTGGGTTAATTTACAATCCTGAGATTTTGCAGATTGGTAATAATACTATATCAGAATATAGAGGCGAGTATCTGTTCCTATGTTAAATCATTGCACGTATTGAAATAACATTGAGGTTGGCCCTCAAAAGATTAGGTTGGCCCTGAAACGAGTGTTGACCAGAATCCCCTTGATTTGGTACATTCTCACACTAGCCAATTTCCAGGTTAAATGAGTGCGTGGAGAGTATCAAAATGTTTACGCCGACGTCCGCGTGACCACCCTTCCTGGGTTAATTTACAATCCTGAGATTTTGCAGATTGGTAATAATACTATATATAGAATATAGGGGCGAGTACCCGTTCCTATGTTAAATCATTGCATGTATTGAAATAACATTGGAGGTTTGTCCCTGAAAAGGGCCGCGTGCACTGTATTTAATGCACATGTATGCCAGAATCCCATTGATTTGACACGAAAATTCACACTAGCAAAGCCCCATGTTAAATGATTGCGTCTATTAATAGAGTCGATAGTCGATGTGGAGAGTACCTAAAATGTTTACGCCGACGTCCGCGCGCCACCACCCTGCCTGGGTTAATTTTTACAATCCGTTCACTGTGTCTATGTTTCAAGTAAGGAGATGGCCCTGAAAAGGGCCGTTGATAGGGGCAGGGATTGTTTTTTGGTGTTGCAGATGGCTAATAATACTATAGAATATAGAGGAGAGGAGATTGTAGGATTTCAATTGAATGTGCCTTGTTTAGAAGTTCCTCTTTCGGAGGAATGGTTGGCCCTGAAAAGGGCCGTTGGATTGGATGGCCCTGAAAAGGGCCGTTGGAATGGTTGGCCCTGAAAAGGGCCGTTGGATTTCCTCTCACTCTTCCTGTAGTGGAATGAACATCGAAACAGGCAGCATGGTATAGTGGCTCGCCGACGGCCCCGGTGTTATCGGGATGTCTCGTCCAATGGTGCTGGGTGGAATTTGGGGCGGCTGCATCTCCTCTGCTTCTTCTTCTTCGTGTTCTCTTTGCCGTAATATACTTTCCAAGAAAGTGATAAAATCTTCTCCGTTGAGATTGCTGCGGGGAGCAGCCGTCATGAGGCCATGAAGTTGGGCCCACTTGTCGATCGTCATATTGATGTTCTCTTCGGCCCAGGACTTCATGGCCTCCATCCAGTACATCTTCTCTTTTCTTGCCTTTTTCTCTCTCTTCGCTTTGGCTTTGGCTGCTCCCCGCGTGGTGGACATCTTGGCTACAACTCGCACTTTTTGCTGGTGGTGGTACATCTTTCCCTGTCAAAGTATGTGTTTGGAGTGACGCTATGCACGCTCCCGCTGGCTTTATACGAAAATACAGTAGTTTTTCATTGGTAGTTTGAATTACCGCCTACGGGTTTCATTGGTTCTTTTTAATGATGGCTGATTGGTTCTTTTCAAAGACATTTCATTGGCTCTAATTGGCGCCAAAATATCAACTCCCACTCTTCCTGGGTTACGCCAGAATCTCTTCATTTTGCACGAAAATTCGTACTAGTCAATTCCCATGTTAAAATCATTGTGTGTGTGTATTAATAGCATCAGAGTGACACTGCATCGCTGATGGGTGGGTGTACCAAAAAAAATGTTTACGCCGACGTCCGCACGACCACCCTTCCTGGGTTACGCTACAATCTCTTCATTTCGCACGAAATTTCGCACTAGTCAATTCGTATGTTAAATCATTGCATGTATTGAAATAACATTGGAGGTGTTGGCCCTGAGAAGGGCCGCGTGGCGTGCATGCATCATTATCATTATACTTATGATGAATATAGTTTATAGTCTCTAACTTACGCCAGAATCCCTTGATTTTGGTACATTCTCACACTGGCCAATTTCCATGTTCAATGATTGCGTGGAAAGTACCCAAATGTTTACGCCGACGTCCGCGCGACCACCCTTCCTGGGTTAATTTACAATCCTGAGATTTTTGCAGATTGGTAATATACTGATGAATAAGAATATAGAGGCGAGTATCTGTTCCTATGTTAAATGATTGCATGTATTGAAATAACATTGGAGGTTTGCCCCTGAGAAGAACCGCGTGATGCTCTAATTGGCGCCAAAATCTCAACTCCCCACTCTTCCTGGGTTACGCCAGAATCTCTTCATTTTGCACGAAAATTCGCACTAGCCAATTCCCATGTTAAAATCATTGTGATTGTGTATTAATAGCATCAGAGTCACACCGCATCGCTGATTGGTGGGTGTACCCAAATGTTTACGCCGACGTCCGCGCGACCACCCTTCCTGGGTTACGCCAGAATCTCTTCATTTTGCACGAAATTTCGCACTAGTCAATTCGTATGTTAAATCATTGCATGTATTGAAATAACATTGGAGGTTTTGGCCCTGAGAAGTATCCATGATATACAGTCTCTCTCACTTACGCCAGAATCCCCTTGATTTGGTACATTCTCCACACTAGCCAATTTCCATGTTAAATCAACGCGTGGAGAGTACCCCAATGTTTACGCCGACGTGCGCGCGCCACCACCCTTCCTGGGTTAATTTTACAATCCTGAGATTTTTTTTTGCAGATGGGTAATAATACTATAGAATATAGAGGTGAGTAGTCGTTCCTATGTTAAATCATTGCATGTATTGAAATAACATACATGTATGCTAGGCCTTGGAAAATGCCCAAAGTGGATGAAGTACTATGTATAGGGTGCACAGAGGGCTAGAGTGTCAGTGTTCCCTGAGAAAGTCAACACACCACAACCTCCAGTATGGCACCTCGAAAAAACAAAAA
>JAVTVY010039374.1:0-16052 GCA_036873755.1 Hanleya hanleyi | reverse complement strand
TTAAAAATAATCCAACAAGTTTTTCACTTTCAATTCAGAAGAGCTCATATTCCTCATCCGGATATCAATTACTTGGCTTTACCATCATTTCGTCTAATAAAACAAACTGCTAGAACAGTAGTCGTCAAATGAATATAGAACTATTGCATTTGATCAGACTTACCTTGATTTAAACTTGTCCGTTAATTTCTCAGATCACAAGTCAACCGGGAGGAGAATGAGGACGACGATAAAGAGTAGATTTATATTAGTTTATATAGACAAATAAAAACGCACATGACTGTCAGGTACATTATGTCATGTGGACAGTTATCGATCGTGTGATAATCGTACCTCGTGACGTGTTCTCTGCATTGTCTATGAGGATCTGAGATAATCGGCGCGTAGTGATATGTAAGTACTTTAGACACGTGCGCGAGATTATTTTAATAGCGGATACTGTCACTGGTTTGTTGGATTATAATTGTACAAAACCACATGGAGAAAAGACTTTGTCTGGGAAATGATTCGCAGACATTTTTGGTAACATCAACACAAATTAATTCCGCCTTGAAAATTCAAAATGGCTACCGCGAAGAGTCGTGCTGAAGTACTCTTTACGGAATTAACCGGACGCGACCGAAACACGAGTATCATCTGACATACGCGCTGATGCACTCCATGCAGTTTTGATAAATATCTTATCGGGTCGATTTTTGGTCTCGTGGACATCTTGAGATAAGTTGACTCATCGTCTTTGTCCTCGTGATCAGCCTATATTTGTAGGGGTGGCATGGTGTAATAGTGTATGTTGAAAATAAACAATGGCTAATTCTGGACAACCGATGATTAGACTGGTTGCAATCAGAGGAACATACACATCGGCCACCCTAGAATTGTTTAATGTGTGAAATAATTTTTGAGAGAGGAAGAATAAATTGGTCGTCAGCGGGATTTGAACCCACGACTCAGGCTCAACGTGCCAATACTCTACCGACTGAGCTATGATGACCCACAGGTATTACACCCGTGGAATGTCCCTGTGATGACCAACCTTGTCTCTCGGTGCTGCAATGTGCGCAACTGGCTTTATAATGAAGAAATGATATTTGGTATGGCGTATACCCCACCACTGAGCATATATACATATGAAATGGTTTTTGAGAGAGAAATAACAAATTGGTCGCCAGCGGGATTCGACCCCACGGCCCCGGCTCAATGTGCCGATGCTCTATCGGCTGAGCTATGATGGCCCATAGATATTACACCGTGGATTGCCCCTGTGATGACCAACCTTGTCTCTCGGTGCTGCAATGTGCGCAACTAGCTTTATAATGAAGAAATGATATTTGGTATGGCGTAAAGCCCGCCACTGAACATATTTACATATGAAATGATTTCTGAGAGAGAAAGAATAAATTGGTCGTCAGCGGGATTCGAACCTACGACCCCGGCTCAGCGCGCCGATGCTCTACCGACTGAGCAATGACGGCCCATAGGTATTACCCCCGTGGATTGTCCCTGTTCGCAACTGGATTAATAATGAATAAATGTTATTTGGTATGGCATATTTGGTATATAACCCGCCACTGTTTTATGTGTATACGACGCCATAAAGTTCTTATTCACACCATATGGTGCAATATGCGCAACTGTCGTTAAGATCCGCACGTGACAGTTTCGTATGGCGTTTACCTCCCCCGCGAGGAAATTTGTACAAGAAATAGGTTTCTTGAAAGAATAATTTAACCATTAATTAGAATTTAACCCACATTTACGGCTGAATTATTCTTACTTTCCCAAAAATTATTCGTGAGGGCTATACTCCACACCGAATTCCCAATTTCATACCAACAAGCGGTTTTTTGCACATTGTAACACATGCACCGAAAGAAAGATTTGACAAGCATAGCGAAGATTCAAGAGAATATTATCAATAAATATGAGCATGTAAATTAGAAGTAATATCCTTCTCGTGTCTTTCATAATCTGTAAAGTTGGAGAATATTTCCGAGCTATGTTAACAGATAGGAACCGAACATTTGTCCTGTAATCTTTCCTTTTGCATCGGCATAGCGCAGATCGCAAGAAAAACTCCACTGTTCCGAGGGTTCGTGGGTTCCTTTCACACTGTCCGCTAATAAAGAATTCGTTCTCATAAAAGTTATTACATTTTACAATCTTATAGAATTTGTGGACTGATAAAACAGTGTTTAGATATCACAATTTGCAATTGCAGACCGAAGTTTTTCCAAAAACTATATGTCAGGTATGGTGAGCGACGCTGACACTAAGGCTCGGGATTTCCTTTCAGTTGGTTTATGAAGTAAATTTCTACGAAGTAGGCTCTCATTTGCAAATTGTCCGGTAATGAGTGAGTGAGTCAGTGAGTGAGTGAATGAGTCAGTCCATCCGAATCCTTTCGTCGGCAAAATAGGGAGAACCGTTGACATTAGAACCTTGATTTTTGGCATGAACCTGCATTAGGGGACTGCTACCAGCAAGTTCTGAGCTGACCGAATTCTGATGAAAATTTGATTTATAATTATTTTTTATTATTTATTGATGGCTCAGCGAGTGCGCCGTCATGCCCATCGGGAACCCTTGGTTGTATGTTTCATTGTGACATTTGAAGGTTCCCTGATACCAGGAAGCCTGGTCCGTTCGAGATTCAGAACATCTGAGAATGGTTATCGTTGGATAATCCCCATATATTCTGGGAGCTTACATGATGCTACACTTATTCGACCTATGCACTGCCCTCGGGAAGACTTCCCCATCCCTGGGCAGACCTACTTAGATGACCTATAAACCTCGAAATTGGCAAAAACATGTCTTAGGTCAAGTACACACTTAATTCATATCAAACCCTACTTCGTTGGTCCTGTGACGTTAGTCACACTGCTCATGTTAGATACTGCTCTGACAATTTGTGAATCTGCCTTTACATTTGATTCAACAGTACCACTGTGAAGCTTAAAATATTCCAGACTTGCATATCGATATAATAGTTGTGACAAATCAACCATTTTCTTGTCAGATTGTCTTTCGCGTTTTTTTCCGCGATAAAGATGTTGACGAAAAATCTTGTCATGTCCAGACTCACAAATGTTCATCAAAGTTATTATTAATGTCGTCCACATGTTGATTCTGCTTGTCTCTACACTCGATAATCAGAAATTCAATTTGAGAACAAATTGAGATGCGGTAAAAGTCGAGCGTTCGATCGGGTCGAAAATGTCCATTGCAGGCGTGCGCGATTCAACATTCTGTCATTTGATTGCGAGTTGGATGATTCGATACACCCATTTGAGAATATCTGTATGTTATGACAAACAGTTTTTATATTTCAGATGTAGTGTTTTATCTCAGGTGTAGTGACGTTATATGACCTAGCAAAATTGGATAAACGTAATTCCGTTGATCAGAAAGATGTCTTGCTTCATTGAATTCAAACTGTTGTCAACCAAAGATGTGGTCAGGGATATCCACGCCATAGACAACCTCTTCCCCATGAAGGTAGAAATGGACCCGGCAGCATTCGTCCGAGCTGTGTTATTTAGAGAAATGAGCTGTTACACAACCATTTCGCGGTCACCATTTCGGTCCTATCCAAAAGTGTTATTTCATCATCTTTATATTGTATTTTATTTATAATATATACGAATAATTAGTTCAATATGATATATCTACAATTATTTTCTATTTAATCTTAGTCAATGGGAATGTCAGTCGGACTTAACCCAGTTAAGTATTAGAACCTCAAATGCAGCGTCCAAATCATCTACAAGTGTCAAACAATACAACCGGAGTGATATTAACTCAATATAAATTCAAATTTAGCTGAAGAATAACGGAATATGAAATGAAAAAATATGTTGAAAATGATTTGGTTAATATTTTCACCTGTACGTACTTCCTGGGCAAAAATGGTTCAGTACTATTATTTAACATTTGTAGATCAATTTCTTTCAATATCTTCCTCGTGTCGAGGTTGACATGTTGGTGATTTTTTCATGACCATACTTCATTTTCGGGTAGAAATCCACCTTAAACAACTTTCTGATTACAGTATCGTAATTTGGTAGACGAGGTGAGTTTCAGTTTCCATGTCAACCGACCGCAGGCCTACACACTTCTCCACGCACGAACCTGTGTTCCTTGTTCATCTGTCTATTTTCTTGTGCTCGGGGCCAATTCCGTGAGCATGGACTAGGAAATAGGGCGCTCGCTCCATCCAATCCTTGCGCACTCGAAATATTCCTCGCCCTCGTACAAAGTTCCATGCGCGCGGACAAAATTCCACCAATATACTGACTCCGTGGAAGAACTTGTGCGAGTCCATAGAACTTTGTTCACGGTCGTGAAATGCTTCACTAGCGGTAGAATTGGACGAAGCGAGCGTCAGGATTTTTGGCCCATGCACAGGGAATTGTCCCCGAACACAGTCAAATACATGGATGGACAAGAAACTGAGGAGTTTTCTAGGCCTGGACCGGCAAAACAGTATCAGCTTGACCATCCCTCCGGGCAATATATACCGTATGACAGTGTGAATTAGTATCTGTCAATGTGACTGAATGTGCGGGTGAGAGTGTATCAAGATGAATGTATGAGTGGGTAAGTGTCTGTCAGTGTGAGTGAGTCTGTGGCTTATTATATATCACGGTTAGTGTGTGTGTATTACGGGTCAACTTGGTATTATGTACGTCCTCCATTATCACCGCTTCGATCTCTTGCACGCTCAACGTTCACGGAATTGACCAAAATTTTAACTGGTCTGGAAAGATAATACACATAATTTTTTTGAAAATTTCAACCTTGCGCGATAATTTTTTTCTCTGATAAGACGGAATTCAAAGAATATTTATAATAATTTCAAATTCTGTTGGAGGGTTTCATATTCAAGAACTAGAAATGAAGAAAATGCCTATACCACCTGTTTTTAATCACACCAATTGTCCTCTAGAATTCTATCATCTATTATTGTTATCCCGAATCATTATCCTGAAAACAAGGGACTTTGAAACAAATGCCACTTTCTACCACTACAATACAAAGGCATGTATTTACGATTTCTCAAAGACACTGTTGAGGTGCCTAAAGTAGACCACGTTTTCTCACACAAAAACGTCTCAAAAATGTGGTCAGTTCACAAAGTAATATCTACACAAAAAAAAACACTACGTCAATGCAGATGGCATATTTTCACAGTTTTCCCGGAAAACTATTTTATTCATCTTTTTATTCGTTCCAAAATAACACTTCATGTCACAATACAACGAAACAGTACGAGACAGTACAATACAATATAATAAAATGCTAAATAATACAATGCAATATATTACAGTACAATACAATATATTACAATTCAATATGTTACAACTCAATACATTACAATACTTTACAATACCATACAATACAATAAAATATACCACAATACAATTTGAACCATTTTGTACTCTTCACATGGGTCAACACCATTACCACTTTATGGTGTTGATCAGCCCTCATATGATCAGCCCTCATATGATCAGCCCACAACACCGTAAATGGGTGTTGGGCCAACAGCAATTTTCTGGGTGTGTATGGCTTTGTTACCAAATCGAATTGTTCAATATGGCCAACGGCTGAACTGAAACTTACCTGGAATATCTTATATTTGAATACACAGAATGTATTTTGATGAAAAATCAGCTTACTCGCAGCGCAGCTTACAGCTTGCAATAATACAAATAATACATGTACGGTGCGCATCTTGATCCAAAGTAACGAATGAATATTCCACACTTCTTGTCTTGTGAATTCTGTACTTACAGCTTCATGTACCAGATTTGATTCAAATTTCTCCTTTGGCCTCTTACATGGGTTTATGTACTAGTAACTCATGGTAAAACGCCATCACACCGTCTGTTTGAGTCCCATGATATTGGATGCTTGACCTATAGAGATAGGTATGGTACCTCCCACCGAGTTGATCGAGTTGACTGTCCGGCGGCTCGAGGGGACACGGGGGGTCAAATGATTAACCTTCAGTGTGGCAAAAAGGTCTGTTCGAATGACCGAGAAGACCCTGAGGGGATCCAAGTTATGACTCAAGTTGGTCGTTGGGTTTACCCGTAGGGATAGCCGCTTACCCCCGCCCTCACCACACACACACACACACACACACGCACACACACACACACACACACACACACCCTGGCAACAAATTTTTGATGGTTGGGTAAGTTGATGGATACAATGAGGTGTTTGGCTGCTGCAAAGTGTAACTTTTATATTTTTATCGCCATTGATTCATTGTTTGACACTCGATCTAACACCGTCATTGAAAGAAACGTTTTGAGAAGAAATGTGGCGCAGTGGTCTGGCTGTTAGTATTGTAAGCCCCAGCGGCTGGATTCATAGGCGACGTGAGTTTGAGTCTCATTGAATTGGAGCGATTTGCAAGAGGTGAAGACGTCTGGCGACTAAAAAGCAACCATATGACTCCACAGGAAAGCTTCCCTCGGCACTTCACATTCAGACCCGAGAATATGATGGATTCTCGGACGTAGCCTTAGTATCTCAGCCGCGCTTTCATTTCAGCTGTTCATACGGAGACTATGACGTATCCACAAGGCCCATAGCACCGGTTCAAAGCGAAATTATACACGCTAGCTCGGCAGCTGTGATGACAGATCAGCTATAAAAAAAAATGGATGAGCATGAATGAGTTTCGAGGACGTCTGATGGAGTAAACGCCTCCATGTGGGGTAAAACTGGTAAATGTGAATATCCAGAAAAACGAACCTGTAATGCCCGACGTCGTTCGGCTTAAATTTCCCATTGAAACAATAAACCTACATATATTAGTCGAAGTAAGGAAGTGAACAGATGCAGGGGGTATGCTGGGCATCTTTGTCTTAGACGAGGCCATACGATTTCATCACTAATATCTATCCTCTGCTGTAGCCCAATCAAAGCAATTCCATTATTTTATATTTCCTGAAATTTGTCCTGATATACCGAACGGTATGGGCCTATCCTCTATTTCCACAAAGGTCAGAGAATTATTTCACTCTAGATTCTCTTTCCCCGACTTTAGTTCCAACTTGTCGACTTCATTTTAGTCCTAATATAAAGACAATTAGTGGGCGATTTGCATTCAAAAAGCAAGCGTCAGATCCGACATTCAATATTCAGCCGTCGTTCATAAAATATTTCAGCGTCAATAATACGAGATATGAACTTTGATTGATCTCATCCCCGACTCTTTGCTCCTTGCAACACAAGTGACAGTGACACTTTGCTTCACTGCAGGATAGACGATCAACATTATCGATCTTCATGCATCAAGATGCTCACTGGAAGCGAGTCACGTGATGTTTCATAATTTCATCCGCTGGTTCTTTTGGTGGAGAAATGGATTCTTTCGATCCTGTACCTCACGATTCACTCAGTACATTGAACATTTCCACTGAAAAAGATCGCGTATCAATTACCAAGCCTCAGATTCGACATTCAATATTCAACCGTCGCCCATAAAGAATTTTCGCATCAATATTATAAATCGAAATAACTATTTTTTATGACAGCTAGTACCAATTTGTGTATGAAAAAAAACAAAACAACACAAGATGGTTTCCTACATTTGGAACGATTATTGTTGTTCGACAATGAGATACAATGTAGGACCGACACTTGATGGCACGTATTCGGTTGGCCAAGCACAGACATATCATGAGATTTGTTTCGCAGTTTTCGTGCGAAGGAAATCGATCACAAACCATTCGTACGAACTTTCGTACCTAATCAGACTGTTTCACAAAATTTCTATGCATTCGAATCTTCTTACGTTTTGGCCCTCTCTCAAACTTTGGCGAATTCTGGCTTTCCCAGTTGAAGTACAAAAGCCTTCCAGACAGCATGCACACATCAGTAGTAATAGAGTCCTGCTGTCCTTATCTAGGTCAAGTATGACGCGTTTGACGTCATCGTATGACGTCACTGGGGTCGAGGTCACGGGAAAGTAGGTCAAGGTCACGTGAAAGTAGGTCGAGGTCACCTGAAAGTAGGTCAAGGTCACTCGAAAGTAGGTCAAGGTCGTCCCTCTGTCGGTATCTAGGTCACTTATTACGCGTTTGACGTCATTATGTGACGTAATTAGGTCGTGGTCGTAAGAAACCGGTTTAAATTATGTAATAATGTTACGTAATTAGGTCATGGTCGCTCGTAAGTAGGTCGATTACGTAAGAAACCGATTTAAATAGGGCGATATGACGCAATAATGTTACGTAATTAGGTCAGGGTCGCTCGTAAGTAGGTCGATGACGTAAGAAACCGGTTTAAATAGGGCGATATGTCAATTTTTAGCAGTGATGCCTATTTTTAGCAGCCCCTTTGTTAACTAACAATAAAAACATCACGTGACCCTTTGACGGCTAATAGGATAAAAGGAGAGCGTTTTAGGTCTCAGTTACCATTCACTGCTCTACGAGCTCACTTGTGTATACGTTCTCGCAGCAATCATGATTCTTCTGGCTAACAACGTGTGTGTGGAAATCTTCGGCAAGAATGGGGCTGCACGACTGCGTATTGTCAGTCACGGAGATGTGGAGGACTCTGCCTTCGCAAAGTGTATCACGATGACCACTAAAGCTTGGGACAATCTAAAGTTCTACGTGTCTACGATAGATGTCTTCATTAACCGTAATAGGCAGACGCCTATACCGTTGTACTTAGACGATGACGTTTTACCTCAGTCACCACATGTATCAAGGTAAATCACATGTACATCTAAGTAGATGGAGAAAATGCGATTACAGCTAGAAGAAAGTCTACTCCACACAGGAGGGCATCAGCCTGAACTCTGTCTTATGGAGTGCTCTGAAAGCCAAAACTCCAGACATCGACTGCGAGTTGAAAGAAATGACGTCTACTATTCAAGTCTGTGAAGCAGGAGCTTTCGACGATGACGACATGTCCAAACCTAGACCCACAAGCAAGGTCAGTCGTAGGAAACAATTTCTACAGAACGCCCTAAAGAAGGCGTACATCGAAGAGATCTCACCCATGATCGGAGAGATAACGAGGGAACATTGTGCAGGATGTAAAATAGATGACCCTTCTGAGAAACACCACGACTGCATGATGAACGACCACGATAAAATGGCCGACGTGCACTTCGAGGAAGCTCTACAGCGTATTGATGAAAAGGTGGTCATGAAAAACTTTGAAGCCTTCATCCAAGGTCAGACGGCAGTGAAAGTACACCCCGTGTACCTGATGAAGTATCAGTGCGAAGACTGGCGTAACACTGAACTAAAGACTGGTGAGTGGAAACGAGATCTCCTGGACAGTATTAAAACGAAATCCATGAATTAGCTCTAAGAACTCTCGGTTTGAACAATGAACTCTGACTATTACGAACGAATGTTTAAATTCTCGTTTTATCGGCAATAATCCCTATACATGTACACCCCATCTCTTCTCTCTACGCTTCAATAAACGTACGATAACTTATACAATGTGTTGTGTTGCTCAATTATTATTATTTATATATACGTTTCGTAGTTATTGGTGCGTCATTTATTGCTTCACCGCTTAACCGTACGGTCACGAACTCTGTAAAGCTCAATCGTATTTTGCGTAAATTGTACCACACACCGTCCAGTCAATCGGGGTATGCGGGGGCTCGTGCATTACATAGAGCGGCAAAAGAGGCTGGCCACACGATACCATTGTCGCGTATACAGGATTGGTTGAGTCGTCAAGATGCTTACACTTTACATAAACCCGCTAGGAAGAATTTTAAGAGGAACAGAGTGTTCGTCGATAAAATAGGCGGTTTATGTCAAGCAGACTTGGTAGATATGTCTTCTCTTTCGAAACAGAACAGGAATACCAATTTCATTCTTACTTGTATAGATGTTTTGTCTAAATTTGCGTGGGCTATCCCCGTGAAAGTTAAAACGGGTGACAATATTGTCAAAGCCTTACTCAGAATAGTGAGAGGGGGTAGGAAACCGGTTTATCTACAAACGGATGAAGGAAAAGAATTCCTTAACCGAAAAATGCAGAGTTACCTCAGGAAAAATGAAATTTATTTCTTTCATACGTATAACGAAACCAAGGCCAGCGTCGTAGAACGTTTTAACAGGACACTGAAGAACCGTATGTATCGCTACTTCACGGCTAAAAATACAAAACGGTACATCGACATTTTAGACGAATTAGTAGGCGGCTATAACGCCGCGTACCATCGTAGTATTAAGATGGTCCCTAAAGACGTCGATGAAACGAACGAAATACAAGTCAGAAATAATTTATACGGAGATAATAAACTGAGTGTAGAGTCCACCCCCCGATATAGGTTCGGTATCGGCGAACGTGTTCGCATAAGCAAGATAAAAAGAACGTTCGAAAAAAGGTATCTTCCCAACTGGACGGATGAAATTTTCGTAATAACGCATAGGCTACCTCGTTCTCCTTCCGTGTACAAAGTACGCGATATGAATGGAGAGGAGCTGAAAGGAACGTTCTACGCCCACGAACTACAAAAAGTAAAGAAGACAAAAGATGCGTATTATCAAATCGAGAAGATCTTGAAAAGAAAAATCCACAGAGGAAAAACCCATTATTTCGTAAAGTGGAAAGGTTGGCCTAAATCCTTTAACTCATGGATGTCACGTGATCAGATGAAAAACATTAAATAAGGGAAATCCGTACACTTGATCGCATTATGATCAATATCATGGATCGAATAAGACAGTGGAAGATGAGTGCGGATAACAAGAGACAAGCGGGTATAGGCGCTATAACGCTCGTCCTGTTATTATGCTTTTGCGTTCCTATGATAGTACTGGGAACGCGTAGGATATTATGCGAAAGTATTATTAATAATAATAATACGACCCACGTGACGACTGTTGAATCAACCAATCATACATGTCGTATGGCCACGCCTATATTTATTGATCGTCGAATCGGAGTAACTGTATGCCAATATAAGTCCTCTATCAGGATTGATATTCGTTACTACCTGAACGGACGACCTACTATACGAGGCATATGGTTGAATCTGAAGCAGTGGGAGAAATTTATCCGACGTGCGACAGACATCGGTAAAGCCGTTGAGGCTCTAAGGCATAAAGAACAAATACGGTCCGTATAAGTATGATCATTTCGGCGTTATTACTCTTGTCATCGTATTTTAATAATAAGTCCGATGATGATTTCAAAGAATGGTATGATATGGTGGATTGTGTACATACGCTAAAGCGTATAAAACAATAGTCAGCGAACTATTCATCGATGGAAAAGCGACCAGGGCACGCTCGTTAGTATTACTTAAATTTACAGATGATGTTTGTATACGAGTCAGTACAGAAACGGCGTTACGGATACGAAATTATTATAAAACGAAGATGCTTACCTAAAGACTACTTAGTCTACCGGCGAACAGTCCATGATGGATACACGAATGAAACATCCTTTCACGTGTATGATATCAGGTCCTACGGGAAGTGGAAAGACTCAATTCGTCATTCGTTTAATTCGTAGCGTCTCCCAACTCGTCGATAATCCGCCTGAAAAGATAATATGGTGTTATGGAGAATGGCAACCTATTTTTTCGGATTTTCCGAGCATAGCTTTTCACGATGGATTGAGCGGATTGTCTGAACTGAACTCTGAAAACAGAAAACTGCTAATAATTGATGACCTTATGAGTGAGATCGATAACAGAGTCAGTCAATTATTCACTAAAGGCAGCCATCATCGTAATGCTAGCGTTATTTACATAACTCAGAATCTCTTTAGTAAAAACAAAGAGCATCGAACGATAAGTTTGAACTGTCATTATATGGTCGTGTTCAAAAACCCGAGAGATGCATCATTTGGCCAAACAAATGTATCCGGGAAATACAGTCTTCTTGCACAGAGTGTACATCAGCGCTGTTTCAGAACCTTACGGATATCTTTTTATCGATTTGAAACAGGATACCGCCGAACATATGAGATTGCGTACACGTATATTCCCGGGTGAAATCCAATACGTATACATGAGAAGATAAAAGAATTGTGTAACGCCGAAACGTGTTCAGTTTAATATCGGCCGTCATGTGTGCAAGACTAAGGAGGAACGCTCTTGCCGTTAAAGTACTATCAAAAGCCAATCCAAAATTGTGTAAAATTATAATCAGGGGTGCGGACAAAGAATTGCTAGACTGCCTCTGCGAATGCGCACTTAATGTCTTAAAAGGCAATGTACGCTTATCATCTCCTCAGAAAGCAAAATTATCTCGACATAAAAACGTGCTTCGACAGTTAGCTAAGAAAAGTACACCTCAGGGTAAAAATAGAGCGATACTACAAAAAGGAGGATTCCTAGGAGCTTTACTGGCTCCAATTGCCGCGTCAGTGTTAGGGCCATTAGTTTCCGGTATATTTGGTGGTAGCTAATGGAACCGTTTAAAAAGATGGCATTGATAGATGAACGCACGTTGCAATCTCTGTCACAAAATCAACAAGATCCCACTGACAGTTCAGCTACGGTGATGCAAACTTTGGATCGTGAGATGGAGAGCGTATTTATCCGAAGGAGATCAAATTTCTCTATATAATCAAGTCTTGCAAAGATATTTAACGTTTCAGAATAAATATTTCAACGATCGACGCCCTTTAAAGGTCAAGGTCGTACAGGGGGAATCAACACAAGGACAGCCGCTTCAAACCACTCCCGTAATACAGCACGAGGATGAAGATTTGATGGAACAAGAAGTTATACAGAGTGTACCCGAGTCGATGCAGAAAAAAACGCGTCTTTTACTTAACCGCATCAAGGCGAGCACAAATATGAAATGGTCCGATCAGGGTGAACTCGTGTACAAAGATAGGGTAATAGCAAACGCTCACATTTCTGATCTCATCAACGATATACTACGAGAGCGACGACGCTTTAATCCTCAAGGATGGGAAATGTTTGCGAGAGGGTTGAGAGAAACGAATGTACCCCAAGGATTAATAGGCAATCCTCGTCGATGGAATTTTATGCAAGCTTCACCGGACATAGCCGCCCCACAGGCACCCCCTGAACGAAGTCGGGCAAGGGCGAGGTCTGAAACGCGCCGTACTGGTCCGAAAAGAGCTAGATGGAGTTCTTTATAAGTTAAAAAGGGCACTACTCGTTCTTCACTTTAAACTTATCGTTAAAACGATAAACATGTTTTACGTTACCTTACCCAGTAATAGTTCTATGGAGTATTTCCCCAACAATACATTGACCCATTATACCACTCAGCTTCCTCAGGCTCTCGACCTCCACGGTGAATGGGAGGTAGGGTTAGTAGAAATACATTACTCGTATGCGTTTCTCAATGTACAACGGGATTCTGTGTTCATGAAAATTCAGTTGGTGGATGATATAAACTATACGTGCATTTTAGACGCTGGCTATTATCCCCGAGTCGAAGATGTGTTCCGTGAACTGAACAATCTGAAAGACTGAAAGTTACAGACTTTCAGAAAGCGCGTGAGAATCAATTTCAACGAACATACTAAGCGAACAAAATTAGGTGTGGACAATGGCGTTACAGTTACACTGAGCCCTCGTTTACAATAAATTTTGGGATTTAATCATAATAAGTATGGGATAGGTACTCACACAAGTAATAGAAAAGGACATTTAAACATGCAACTAACTTCTTTGTACGTCTATTGCGACATCGTCGAGTCGCATATAGTAGGCGATAGTCTTGTACCTCTGTTACGTATTGTACCCGTTACCGGAAATCACGATGAATACGTTACGCAGTCATACGATCATGTGAAATATTTTCGCCTACAAAAGAAAAACTTCTCTACTGTGGAAATAGATATAAGGGATGACACCGGATCCAGAGTACCATTCGACTCGGGTAAAGCTGTTGCGACGCTACACTTTAGACAAAAACGTTCGCCAAATTTCATATGAACATGAGAACGCCGTATCATTGTAATGCTAAAGCATACGCCGATTACTACATGACTCAGGTCGGGCACGGACTACCCGTATTTTCGGGGGCGGCAGTGCAGAGGGGGCATGGGATAGGAAACATACTCGGAGGAATCTTTAAAACCATGCTTTCACTACTCTCCCGCGGTGCTAAATCCATAGGTAAACGTGCTGTTGAAACGGGGCTAGAAATTGCGGGGGAAGTACTGTCGGGACACCAAACAGGCTGGTGCGAAGCTGATACGTCAAGCCGACCAACATTTAATCGGAGTACCGCCTTCGTCTAACTCTATGCCTATAAAAAGAGGGACAAAGAGGAAGAAATCCAGTCGGAGAACCGTTAAGACGAGTAGGCGCATCAAAGGGGTTATATTTCAGTGACCGATATAATAATTACATATGGCGTTAGTACACCCAATGTCATGCGAGTGCGCGAACAGCGAATTGGACTTGTTTTCGGTGCCACCTACACAAACCAGTGTACAAGAAGGTCAATGGGTGGAGCATCACCCCGTGGCGACATTAACGTCCAATGTTCCTATAGAGTTCGCCATTAACGGTTCGGGCGATGACTATATCGATTTAGCGAATACGCATATTTACGTCAGAGCGAGGATCGTTAAGGGTGATGGCACAAATGTGGACATGGCTGATAACGTGGGACCCGTTAACAACTGGTTGCACTCGCTTTTCAGTCAAGTGGATTTCAGTTTAAACGAGACATTGATATCCTCCAGTACTAATACATATCCCTACCGTTCATACCTGGAAACTCTGTTGAGTTACGGACGGGAAGCCAAGCAATCTCAGCTGACATCGGTACTATGGTTCAAGGACACCGCTGGGCACATGGGGACTGGCGGTGATAATCAGGGGTCTACCGCACGAAAGCGACTCACTTCGGCTAGTCGTATGGTGGATAAATGCGTAAACTCCACCTCGACTTATGCTTTCAGAGTAGATATCTTCTCAACGGCGTAAACGTAAAAATAAAACTCATACGAAGTAAAGACGAATTCGCTCTGATGACGAGCGAGGCGAATCCGGAGTATAAGATCACTCTAAGCTCTGTGTCTCTGTTCGTACGTAAAGTGAAACTGAACCCTTCAGTAATGCTAGCTCACACCGCCGCGTTACAGAAAGGTAGCTGCAAATACCCTGTCAGGAGGGTGGCCGTGAAGGTATTTTCACTTCCTAGGGATAACATGTCCGTAATTCAGGAGAACCTGTTTCTGGGCCAATTGCCAAAGCGCATTGTGGTGGGGTGTGTAGACACCGATGCGTATAATGGCGTGTACAATAAAAGCCCGTTCAATATGAAACACTACGGCATTAACTTTTTTGCCCTATACGTGGACGGACGACAAGTGCCAGCTAAACCACTGCAACCAAATTTTGAGAGACAGAGTTTTATGAGATCGTGCTTAGGATTGTACACTAGCACGGGGCAACACTACAAAGACGAAGGTAATGACATATCGAGAACAGATTTCAGCGCGGGGTACACCTTGTTCAGTTTTGATCTGACCCCCGACTTGTCCGATGGTGACCATTTCACTTTAATCAAACAGAGAAACCTGAGACTTGAAATGAGGTTCTCACACGCACTACCGAATACCATCAACGTCATATGCTACGCAGAGTTCGATAACTTGATCCTAATAGATAGGTCACGCAACGTAATGTTTGACTATGCCGCATAATGGACGCAAAACAGATAGAAAATATCTTGAAGTCTGATTCGTATACAAAGCATATTTTCAAAGGAGTTTATTCTAGAGACACATTACCCCTTAAACGGAGAAAAAAAGATGAAAAACGTGCCTAC
This sequence comes from Hanleya hanleyi, assembly GCA_036873755.1. Taxonomy (NCBI): domain Eukaryota; kingdom Metazoa; phylum Mollusca; class Polyplacophora; order Lepidopleurida; family Hanleyidae; genus Hanleya; species Hanleya hanleyi. Next base: position 270 of record JAVTVY010039374.1, on the reverse strand, counting down.
GTTTGCAACACGGGTCCTCATTACTTGGAAGGTCAGCATTGGGTAGCCTTGTACATAAACGAAGATGGAAATGCCGAGTATTTCGATTCGTACGCCATTCCTCCGATATACGCAGAATTCGTGACATTTCTACGAGAAAATTCAAAATCATGGATACATAATAATAAGAGGATCCAGGGGTCTTTTTCAAGTGTTTGCGGTCAATTTTGTATCTTTTATATACTGCATAGATGCCGTGGATTATCATTGTGAACTGTCGTAATATGTTCA
>JAVTVY010039373.1:0-16663 GCA_036873755.1 Hanleya hanleyi | reverse complement strand
CATCTGACGACGATACAGCTCACCAATGCCCAGTGTACACGTTGTCACAGTGATACAGCTCACCAATTACCAATATACGAGTTGTCAGAGCATTTCCATCATAGCTCTCTAGATTTGTAACTAATACCGCTTATGCCGGTGATAGGGGCCGTGTAGTCATGTCATCCAAGTTGCCACATGAACAGGTACAATAAAAGCGTACCTGAGATACAACACATATCACGAATCGTTAGATTCTTGGTATGTGCATTAGAATAGGTTAACCAGAAGACAATACTGTGAAGTCGTGTGGCTCGATCTGTCAGCATGTTAGGACCTCTTCCCACTTCCCTTATATGTGTTGTAATTCAAGCTTTATCCCTTGGTGTAAAATTGTGTCGCTTTGAAAATTATATTGGCTGCAAGAGACATTACTGTGGGTGAGAAAATGATGTATTTACGTGCGGAGAGGTCTTAAATGGCAGAACAACTTACAATGGCGCTGAATTGAGATTTCTATGGTCATTCTCACCCAGAATTTAATCTGTGATATCACAGAGGATGCTTGTTGTCCGGTCGGAAAGATTTGAGCAAGAGAAGGTTTGTGTATTTTAAACAAATGTTCATTTTATTACATAATGGTAGCCAAAAGATTTGTGGTGAAATGCAAGTAATTCTGCACATATATGATGTTATGAGATGTGAAAATGTTAGTCCGGTTAATCCATCAAGTAAATGTATGGTAGAACTAACTATGATAGCTTTATGTTGGGATGACAGACGTGCACAGCGTTCCTTTGTTAACATTCCTTATCAATTGACTGTTGGCCAGCCTTCATTTTCTCTTGCTCACCTTCAGAAATAAATAGTTACTGGTGTTTGAGTAGTCGCCCTGACAACCGGGACTGGCTCCCTGGACCACGTACCAGTCAGCGAACCCAGCACTTGTGGCCCAGGAGCCAAATTTGAGGGTTTTGTATCTGCCGTCCGCCATTTTCCAACATTTGGACGTGGCGGGATACCAAAAATGTCCACCTAAGTAAAGAAAAGATTCAACCGCATTGTATTGTACTTTGCATTGTACTGTTCCTTCATCTCTATTTGACATGTTTTTAAAGAACAATCGTCGCAGGATAAGGGGACAGTCAACAAATCTACTTTTATTACCGAATTGTATAAGCGTTCTTTAAAATTTTCTTCAACGGATCCTGGAATCTGCTATCTCCGGATATCAAAAGATAACTTCTTTTAATATTTTAAAGTCCGAAGCTTTTAATTACTTTATTTCAAATGACCTTTAAAGCTTTTACAACGTATGTTTTTATTGGTTATGTTATTTTAACTATATGGTTTATTATTTGTTTATCTTGTTAGTATTCTCTCCCTGTTGTATATAAATCTGGCAAAGGCCACAGGGTAGACTAGTCATTGTACTAACTGTGGCTAACCTCCGTAAATGAATATTTACTCTCAGTATATTGAAATGAATTGAATTGAATCGGTTACACTCTGCAACTACAAACACATATAGGCGATTTTCTGGATCATTTTCAGTGATGAGATAAGGGACTTAAGCAATGAAACCAGCAGGAAAAACGACCACAATAATATCCCGAGTGGAATGACGAAGATACGATAATGTGGTCAGATAACCTTCCGTGAAGATCATATTATACCTGTAGCTGGGTCACTATAGGCCAATGTTCCTACTAGAGCATCTTTATCTATTCTCCTTAGAATGTCCTTCAATGTCTCGTTGTTATGATGCCGGAGCAGCAAGGCGGCCAATGCCCCATAATGCATAACTGAAACATAAACAGTGATGAAATATTACTGAAAATTTGTATCATGGTAAATGGATTGGAGGTTTCGTGGGTTCGATTCCAGCTTGCGGCTGAGTATTTTTTTTTCTCTCAAAAATTCTCTCATTTATACAAATTGAATGAGGGTGAGAATTCAACTCCGTAAGAAAAATCATAATTTGTATACCGGTATTTAACATTCGAAAGGCTGAAATACGCTTCACAAGGACTAATATAAACTTTGTGGAGCTTTAGGGAATTTTGTTGACACGAACTTCATTGTAAGTGTGGAGCTAACGCCCGACATAGTAGAAATGAAAGGAATTGTTTTGTTGTTGTTATTTCTCTGAACTTGTGTATTCCCATGGAGTAAATTCATGCAGAAATTTGGCGAAAATTGTTGCTCGCTCTGGTATAACTGGTTGAATACGTTGAGCCATGCGAGCCCAATAGAACCAAATAGCGTTACCACAAATTCAAAACATCGTATATGAATGTTATGGATATGTCGAACTTCCTACTCTTGATTCCACAAGTTCGTATCACGGACGGCGTGGTATGAGAGGACCCTCGAATTACGCGGATTCTTCGCACATGAAGGGCTTTTCCGGTAATTCTGTGCTACTCGGTACGGTAATTTCTTTCTGGTTAACTGATTTTAAATCAGAGTTACGTAATTGTCAAAAAAATAGATGAGAGATGTTGTGTCTTGTGCTTATTGCTAACGACGAAATTATGGTCGCTGTGGCCTCGTACATTCCGGTATACGACGTAACGTAACGTTATGGAGTATTTAGTGAAGATACATCTTCTCTGTACAAGTAGAGCTCAACGTTTGCAAATGGCTACCAAACATCGCTGTCATGTATGTGACCCGAATGTCGGCAGGTGCAGCGCCATCTATAAAACGATGACCGGAAGTTCATCGCCATCATGAGCACTCAACTGAAGTATCGCTGAAGCCAAGATGCATTTTCGATTAGGTGCACGCTTGTAGCAGATATATTTCCAAGTTGGCTATGCCTCGAAATTTGGCATTATATATTGTGCATCATGGTATAGATATACACGAATAATCTATTTTACAGAATATGATCATCTTGCATCCATGTTTCTTGTCACACGATCTCGGAATTTATGTTTAATATTTTATAATGTTGACATAGTCTCGTTCTCTGGGTGATATAATTTTGGTGAATAAATGTTTGAATGATTTTAGCCGTCAAATTATTATTACATGTATTGTGACACATATTTCCCCTGATTAAGTGGCGACATCCTAAAGCTGACCATTCACAACTGTGACGTGCAATCAGTGCGGGGGAACATCATTATCGCTGATGTTTATCGCTTTAATTCCACTACTTCATTTCTCCAGTTTTATGAAACCGTTTATTTCTTGAAAACCATTCATCATAGGGACTCGAAACTTGGCAAGATCGTTTGAACTAGGTGAAGAAAATAGACATGCTACAGTTTTGGAAATACTGCTTCTGAGATACTGATATTTAAAATGTGGCCTTCGCATTTTGCCCAGTTTATTCAGTTGAAAAAAAAAATCCACAGAAAAAGATCTAGTCAAAAATAAGGAATAAAATGACGCAGAGATATTTTGTTGAAGGTGTATTCCACTCAGTAAATTCATCAATTGAAAGAATAATTGTCAATGAATGAACGTTTGAAACCAGAGGCTGGTTTTGTGAAAAGATATGCATTCAAATTGAGATACATTCACATCTATCGATATCGCGGTCAGTATATTCACATTAGTGTAATCCTGGATATATACCCTTTTATTTATATGTACATGTATTGATCATATATATAGTTCTCACATAGTTCAACCAGACCACCGCAAGTGAGTATATGAAATTCGGGATAAGAGGCATGCAAGTCTTTCAGTTGACGCAACTACCCACCAGCTATCGATTCGTTGGCATTGATTACACAATTGAGCGCCACGTGAGTTATCTGGACGAGATGACAAGGTTTTGACCGGGCTCTCATTGAAAGCGATTTTTTATGTAGATATAATTTATCATCATACATGTCATTGGAATCTCGATAAATACGGAGGAAAAAATATGAAAACCATACCACACTGTTGTGTAACTACTTATTCAACACACCAAAACTATGTCATACGCCCCGGAGAGTATATCAACCATAGAATAAATTGTTTTATAGACTGTCGTAAAAGAGGTGACGGATATGTTCATTACTTACCCAGCACCATGGAAGTACTAGGACATCCATATCTTGCCACCGTTTCTACCACCATAACGGCACCACGGTGAGATTCTCCCCTACCTCCCAGCTCCTTTGGCACGATAACGCCGAGAAGTCCCATGGAAGCCAAAGCGTTCAGGTTCTTTCTTGGATACTCGTGCGTTTCATCGGAAATAATCTGTGAAGCAAAGTTATCAAATTGATTAAGGGTTCACCTTCACCTGACCAATTCCTAGATATTATTGTAATCACTGCGACTAGCAAGCTGGACGTATGCCTTTTGTGAAATATTGGCGTTATTTGGTCGTTAAGCATTTTTCCGCCGATTTTTCTTTTCCTTGTTTGAAAATGTTAAGAAATCATATTAATACTTACAGGCTTCCGGAAGCAAGAAAATGTGAGAAAATGAACGTAGGATTGTGCGTATAGAGTCCAAATGACGCTCCAATATGGGAAGTTAAAAATATTCAGAAACATTAACCTGGTGATTATCATGGTGTTCATATGAACAGGCACAATCAAGGCCTGAATGGGCTACATCATTCTCTGGAAAGGGAAATTTACAACGGGAAATATCGTTTGAAAATACTGATTAGCGATACGGATTTAATAATTGGAAATATCCTGCCGGTATCATTGAAAACTGTTGGTCGCTTCTCTCGTGCGAGAAACTAGTGCGAGAAACTAGCCTATGTTCATGTATATTATGATTTTTTATTTAATTTGGTGCTAATGCTCTTATACGAAGTAGGTCTTTGGATTATGGACGCGGAAATTCTTTAACGGACGACGACTGAATCTTGAATGACGGAGTAGACGCTTGCATTTAGAAAGAGTTGAAAGAAGTATATGTTTTTTCGAGCTATTTTCGCAGTTTATTTAGTCAGCAAATGTTCGGTTCATGCCATTTTCTGAGGATCAGAGCAAATTTCTCGACATTAGCTGCAGAATTATTTTGTGTCATGATATATTGAATAGTGGGGAAAAGAGAGCTGCAGGATATTATCAATCATCAGAGGAGAAGCGACGTCATCATGATCACGGTCAAAATATGAGTAAGGGTCAAAATTTGGAGTAACGGGCTGTAGACGGAGCAAGATCAGGTTGAAGGTTCGGAAGGGAAAGCGGTTCAAGTTCAAAGACTCTGTCAATCAGAATAAAGCATGCTACCACCATGTTTAATGGCGTGGGTATAATTTGTAAACGGCAGACCATCAAGTGTTATCACATGACTAAATTGTAAAGAATCCATGTATTATCAGGTGATACTTTAAGATCAAATCTTGTTCATTCTCATTTGACTAACCATTCCACTAGGAGATATCAAACGTAGAAATAGGATAAACATATTCCAACCTGATCTGCAAATTATCATCATAGACAACTCTTCCAATTTTCATCTGACAACCATCTCCAACGAGACGATAAACGTGAGCTATGTACAATCTTTATCTCAATAGAATTAATCGAATGTCACAATGAAATGACTATTTGACAACTTAGTTGACACACACACACACGCGCTTCCTAAATGCGCCATGTATGTTTTGTTTTCTACATCAAATGTGTTCTTGTTGGAATAATGGACATGTTCCCATTACATGGAGCATACCAGATATCATGAATGTGTTAGTGGTACTTTTTAAATTTTTAAGACGCCCTCGATGCTCATCGATTAACATTAGATGAGTTAATTATTTGAGCTGATCTCTCATCACAGCTCTCGATCTAGCGTATCTAATTCCGGTTAAGGATAGCTATCCCCTTAGAGGGTCAAAATTGGTCATTTTTTTTTTATTTCTTCATTCAAATATTCACTATTTCCTCTAACATTTGGTGAAAAAATGAAATAAAAATTATAAATAGAAGTGCTTCAATATTAGGATTAAAAATTTAGTTTCCGAGGCCCTGGAACAATTAAACAGATTGCCTTAGCTTGGGCTTGGCTACTATTATTTTTGTCTGTTAAATTTCCCTTTCCAAAACTCATTTCCGCAGTATTATGGTAAGCTAATTATCTATTAGTCCTACTTATTTACATTAATGTACCCCCTTCTGATCAAAACCATGCAAACATCCTTATTTTTGTTTCTAATTATGACAGTGACACTTCACTCAGACACCCGCCGTGAAGTAATCTACACAGGTGTGAACAAGTTTTAGCAGGTTTTTTAAGTTTAAATTGGACTTTAAACCGACTTGATGAAAAAAACTTAGTGTAATAGTTATCCAGAATAAACAGGAATTCGAGTAGGTCCCATTAGACAGATTAAAAATGTATTTGACAATAGAATTCAAGCAAAAAATAGGGATTAATTCATCAGATGTATAGCTGGACACATTTTGCCCGATTTCTAGCCTTTCATTTTTGTACAAAATCCGAAATTCAAACGTTTATTTCTCGAAAAGTATCCATGCTACGCTTTTGAAATTTGGCATGCTTGTTACTTATAAGGTAATCTAGAAAACTTTATCTCACTTTTTGTAAGTTCGGCTTCGTTTTTTAATTATCCAACTTTTAAGACAAACGACCGTAAAAAAGTACATTTTTTTCAATTTATTTTAGTAAAATAGTTATAAAAATAAAACCAGGCAAAAATTTAAAAAAATGAGATAAAGTTTACTAGTTCGAATTGTCTCCTACCAAGGTATACCATCAAAGTTGAAACAAGACCAACAGTTTTCATGAGATTTCAATTGAAAAATGGACGCTATTGTTTTCATTTAAATTTTTTTAAATTGGAATATTTTCTACACCGTAGCAGCGTATCATATAGTTGGAATCCCTACGATATATGCTTTCATAAAATATATAGTTTATTATGGTTATGTTGTATATTTATTGATACAGACGACAAATTGTCATGGGGGTGCAAAAAGGGGATAGCTATCCTAAGGGGATAGCTATCCTTAAGCTGTGTGGTTACTTCACTGTACAAAATTAGCGCGACTGAGATACCAAGGCTAACTCTTAAAATCCTCCGTATTTGAGTCTGAATGTGCGGTGCCATGGGAGGCTTTCCTGTGGACTCTTATGATTCCTCTGTAGTCTCCAGATGTTGTCATTTTTTTAAACTCGCGATTCAGTTGTCTTGTACTTTATGCCATACGAACCCGTGATTCATTATTATAACTTCCGTGGTATTTGGTCACCAAGTTTTCACTCACATTTACTTTCTGAGATAATGGTACACTCCTATAACGGGCGACGTAGCATTGGAAGAAACTAATGCTATTCAAAGATCTTATTATGTCAATGTTTCGAAAGAAATTCGCCTAGGTAAGGGAGTTGGTACGGATATTGGCCTATATGTGGTGCGGTTGAAATCGAAAAAAAAGAAAAAAGAATGCCCTAAACATAATTGTTTTTCAATTTAACTACAAGAGAAAATATATGTACACAATATGTGAAAGTTTTATCTCGATTGCGTTATGATTATAGTTATGACATGAACTTGAAATTCGCAGCGTGTGCTATTTCATAAAAAAAATTCTGAATCGAGTCATGTAAACATACATCCAGACACAAAGGACCTCTTAGACCAAACGATTTTCCAGCAGTGGAGATATAATGTTACCGCACATCGCCAGGTTGAATGCCGTTTAGGTCCGAGGGGTCCTTCGTGCCTAAATGTGTTTAAGTTTAAGAAATAATGTTTTCATAGGCGTGCTAAATCGTTAATTTACGCACGGTTAGTGTGGGAAAATTTATAAACATATTATGGGTATATTTAATAATCATCTAAAATTGTCCTTTTTAGACCAGATCATTAATTCTGTAGATATAACAGCTGCATGTACAAAAAGGTTATATTCAAGGATATATATCACAAAATCAGTATTACACCTAAATAGGCTGTGTAAGATACCTCTGTAAGATAAGAGCAGAGACAATCAATGTTTTGTAGGCTTCTAGAATACAAGTAGATAAATACGTTGCCAAATTTGGTAGCTCTACCATACGCAATTCTTCAGTTATATTCAAGCATATCCAAGATTATTACACTTAAAAAGGAGCAGAACTCCATAAAATGAGGGCCGAGACGCTGAATTTTTTATACGCTTCCAGAATACAACTATAAGGGCCGAGATGACTAATTCTTTTGTAGGCATCCAGAATACAACTAGATAAAAACAAGCTAGCTCACAATTTGTTTGATATAAATGGTTACACTCATAAAATCAGAGATTATTACACCATATAAGGGACATAACTCCGTAAAATAAGGGCTGAGGTGACTAAATTTTTGTTGTCATCTGGTATACAACTAATAGAATAATTTTGCTAAATGTAGTAACTGTATAGAACACAGTTCTCCAAATATATTTGGTTACATTCAAGCCTATATCACAAAATCATAAATTAATACATTTGTAAATGGGTACTTCTCTGTAAAATATGGGCCGATAAGCGTCGGATTTATAACCAGATAAATAAGTTTTCAAAATTTGGTCGTTGTATCTCGAACGGTTTTTCCTAAAATGCGGTAACGGACGACGGACGTACGGATGGGCGGACGTACATGACGACAGCATTACCCCGAGGCCAAAATGACTGAGGGATAAAAATGACCCGCGCAGGAATTATAGAAGATTTGGATAAACCTAGGGAAACGGATGAGTAGCGGTACTACAGCGATATTGGAGTTGAAGTCTAAATCTGATATTCAGTGAATTGATGCAAATGGGATTTTAGATAATAGGCCATTATTGATGACCAAGGTGAAGGCATCCTTCACACTAAAACATTATCCAACATAGGGCCCTAGCTAACGGACGTATGCAGCCAGGTTAAACAGAAAACTGCTGTTCCCAACTGTAACTCAATACATATATTTTCCGAAATATAAATGAAACCGCCAAAGTGGAATTTTTCTAATATGTATTACAATTAACCATTGATCAGAGGCACTTTTTAAGCACAGCAAAATACCGATACTGATGAATTAGCCACACAAAATCACTCAACCCTAACCTCTCAAAATCTCTGAAATAGCAGACTACATATTTTGAGCATGAAAGTAGTGCCACTGAAGAATTAACAAATACTTTCATAAAATGAGATAAATACAATGTAAATTGAATATATCACATCTGAAACTAAACACGAACATAACGAATACAGAAACATGAACATTATAAAGAAAAAAAGCTTTTGAACTCTTTATTGTAGTGCAAGAACTCTTATCTTTTACTGTGGAAGAAGACGCAGATAGTTCAACCACTTCAACATTTGAATACGCCTCTGGTTGACCATCCGGGTCAAATATTTGATCCCTAGTGTCAGACATCAGCCATATCACCGTGACAGGAAAAGGCAGTTTATCCTATGTAAACTTAAAATATCATTTGTATTAAATATATAGAGAGAGACGTAAATTTAATTCTGTCTCTCTTCTCTCTTTCGCACTCCTTGTATTTCAAGCGTGTATTGAGTTCATTATTATTGATTAGATATTAATTTAATCTGTCCGAATTACTGCCAGTCCATGACATGTGAACCGTTTCTTCGAATACCACCAGATAATTTCGTATTAACCAATCATACCAAAATCCCATGTCAAAGATAAATACTTATCTTATCATACTGCACTCATGATCGAACGGTCAATATATTACGTATATCTTCCAGCTAACCCCTCTAACCCCGCTAACCTCCAAGAGATAACCGTCCCGCACAATAGCATGAGAGAAATAAACATGAATATATAATACCTACACACAACTGTCAGATGCCTGGGCTTAACACAAAATATATTAAAACTGAAATATGTGAAAGTCTGTTTATCATCAAATAATTATGGCATATATTATTGGTTGAATTACACTGCCAGACTGTTGATCCAACACCCGGGCTGGTGTCAAGGACTGGGCAACACCATAAAGTGGTGTTGAGAAATGGTGTTGACCAATGTGACCGGCCATAGATGGTGTTGAGGCAAGTTCAACCACAAATAATGGCGTTGGTCAATGACATTAAAAGGCGATAAAGCTTAACTCAACACCATATTTGGTGTCAACTGATAAGTGCTCATACGGACTAAGCACCAATTAATAGTGTTGGCCAAGACAAATACGTGGTGTTGTGTGTTCTCTTTGCAGTTTCTACACTGATCTAAAGATATCCCTATTGTGCTCGCAATTTGCATGCGCATTTCCTCACAGATGGTTGTATGAAAAGCTTGAACTGCTTTTTATTCTGTTAATTTATTTCATGCATGACTGAGATATATCATTCTCTAGATGACGACTTTACAACGAAAATCATATGGATTGAGAATACTGATCAGCGACACGGATTTGATACTTTTGGAACATATTGCTGTCTTGCCGGCATCACTGAAAACTGTTGACCGCATCACACTTGCAGGATACTAGCATATGTTTATATATACTATGGTTGCTTTTCTTTGAATTTGGTGGGAATGCTGTTATATGAAATAGGTCGTTGGATTCTGGACGAGGGAATTCTCAATGGACGAGGTTGAACACTCCAAGAACACAATACACCTCAGTAATAGCATTCCTGTAAAAGATTACATGTAGATCCAAGTAGGCCTATATGAAGTAAAAACTCGGGCCTATATTTATTCTTTTACACGGATCGATGTCATTTCCCGCTGGTATTCTGACAATTAGTGTTGCCAGTATACAATGTATTTTATGTCAACAATTGCCAATATTTTTGCCTGCGAAGTGCCTGATAGTGTTATCAGCTAATACCCATTGTCTGGTGATTCTTACATGGAGTATAAACCCTTTCCCCTCAGTCACAACCATGAATGTTGACTGATGAAACGGTCAAACGTTTGTTCTGCTCAGCTCTTGCATGCGAGACCGGCGCTTCACAATTCATGAACTCAATAACACAGAGAGTACACCACCATTCAATGGAGAACTGAAATCTAAATCAAAGTTATGTCCGTATTTGAAAGCTGTCCGTCTAAATTAAGGAAGCGTTTCTCCGGCCTTTTGAGTAACTTGATGTATTGTTCTATCAGCCTGGTCAAGCAATTTATACTTTTCCTCCGTCATGCGTGAGGTTTTGTTGATTTCAACATCCATTATGTATAATTTCTCTATTCTGTTCTTGCATGTGAGACTGGATGTGGGCGTATGGCCTTATATAATCCATTCATTCAGAACCGTAGGCGCGCATGTTCTTATCACTGTGTCGAAAATTTGAGATGAGGAAGATTAAATTAATGAGTTTCATGTAAGCAATAAATAAGTCGAATCTCCCTATGTATGTATTCAATGTTATGATATATACATTTTTTGTACGAGTCGGGCGACAGCCATTTAGTTTTCAATAATTTTCTTCTCTTAACCTGAAAAATAAACACGGAGATTTTAATAAAAATGTTGCATCTAGAAATGATCGTCTCCTACTTCCTTATTAATTGAATGGGTTAAGTTAATGATGGACTGTGGGTGAATGAATTAAACTTGGCCGGGGAAAACCCATCTTCACCAGCCAAGTCAACTACATCGCAAAGCTCTCTACGATGTACAGAGCAACGTGATGTACGTCGACTTGGCTAGAGAAGATGGGGAAAACCAGCAGTACTTCAGTACATCTGGATTTTTAGGGGTCTCACATACTTACAGCATTCGGGCGTAGTGTCGTCCTACATAACTCGATCAGATCTGTTTGTATTTGTTTCTGTTCATCGGTTAATACCCATTGGGGGTCGTACTCGTAACCCACGCCCCAGAATTGTCTTTTCCCCCACTTCTTTTCTTCAGCCATGATCGCAGAATTTTCTCTCTCTCAACTTGAAGCAATTCTTCTGTACTCCGCCCGTCTCATATGAACAACATGTACACCTGCTGTGGAGATCGGAACTGTCGCTGACACGGTCTGTAATTCTAATTACCTTATCCACATGTGTCGTGTGCAAATATACCTCATTTTAATGATTAGGTCATCATAAGTAGGACGGAATTCACAAAGGCCACTTTATGTTACTATGCCCCATTTATAGAGAATTCTCATATCCTCTGACTTTTTATGAGAAACTAGAACGCAACTAAGTACGGTGGCCCGTTAGGGCCATTGTCGTTTTCTTTCGATTTCCTATGTTTTTAGCCCACCATCTGCACCATCACCAGATGGTGGGCTGTTCAAATCACTTTTTGTCCGTGGTCCGTCGTCCGTCCGTCAGTCAGTCGGGACGGACGGACGTCCGTCCGTCCGTCCGTTCGTCGTCCGTCCGTCCGTAAACAATTCTTGTTGCCGCGATTTCTCAGGAACTACTGCATGGATCTTTCTCAAATTTAGTACACAGGTTCCCCTTGGGGTCTAGTTGTGCAAGATACCTTTTCTGGTCCGATTCGAAAATCCAATATGGCCACCAGGCAGCCATCTTGGATTTCCCCATGAAACCTTGTTATCGCGATTTCTCAGGAACTACTGCACGGATCTTTCTCAAATTTGGTACAACGGTTCCCCTTAGGGTCTAGTTGTGCATGATACCTTTTCTGGTCCGATTCGAAAATCCAATATGGCCACAAGGCAGCCATCTTGGATTTCCCCATGAAACCTTGTTATCGCTATTTCTCAGGAACTACTGCATGGATCTTTCTCAAATTTGATACACAGGTTCCCGTTGGGGTCTAGTTTTGCAAGATACCTTTCTGGTCCGATTCGAAAATCCAATATGGCCACCAGACAGCCATCTTGGATTCCCCATGAAACTTTATCGTCATTTCTCAGGAAGTACTGCATGGATCTTTCTCAAATTCGGTACACAGGTTCCCCTTGGGGTCTAGTTGTGCGAGATATCTTTTCTGGTCCGATTCGAAAATTCAATATGGCCACCAGGCAGCCATCTTGGATTTTCTCATGCAACTTTGTTATTGTGATTTCTTCGGAAGTACTGCAGGGATCTTTCTCAAATTTGGTAAATAGGTTCCACTTGGGGTCTAGTTGTGCAAAATACCTTTTTCTCTCCGATTCGAAAGTCCAATATGGCCACCAGGCGCCCATCTTAGATTTCCCCATGAACATTTGTTACTGTCATTTCTCAGGAAATATTGCATGGATCTTTCTCAAATTTGGTACACAGGTTCCCCTTAGGATCTAGTTGTGCAAGATACCTTTTCCCGTCCGAACGGAAATTCCAGTGTGGCCAGCTGGTGGCCATCTTAGATTTCCCCATGAAACTTTATCGTCATTTCTCAGGAAGTACTGCATGGATCGCTGTCAAATTTGGTACACAGGTTCCCCTTGTCGTCTAGTTGTGCAAGATATCTTTTCTGGTCCGATTCGAACATCTAATATGGCCACCAAGCGGCCATCTTGGATTTTCTCATGCAACTTTGTTATTGTGATTTCTCCGGAAGTACTGCAGGGATCTTTCTCAAATTTGGTACATAGGTTCCACTTGGGGTCTAGTTGTGCAAAATACCTTTTTCTCTCCGATTCGAAAGTCCAATATGGCCACCAGGCGCCCATCTTGGATTTTCCAATGAAACTTTGTTATCGTGATTTCTCAAGAAGTACAGCATGGATCTTCCTCAAATTTGGTACACAGATTCCCCTTTTAGCCCAGTTGTGCAAGGTACCTTTTGGGGTCCGATTCGAAAATCCAAGTTACGCTTCAAATTAATACGGTATTCCCGAGTTGTGACGTTGCATCACAAGAGTCGGCGAATCAAACGGTGGGGCATATTCTATATATTGACTATAGAGAATATCCATACCTTCACCTTCCATATCAAGGAGTTCAAATAATTCGGAATTAAAATGTATTTCTTCAAATTTTAAATCAGTTTTCTTTAGTCCATGCAGTTGCAAGTGAACTGCCCCACCCTTTTGTCTGCCGGTGGGTCGGCTACATCAAAGGACGTCACTCTTGTGGCACAACGTCACAACTCGACAACTGTAGACCACTGCCTGTTTCGATCCAAAGGAGATATCAGGATTCAGACACTTTCGAAGTTTCAACATTACTGAACGGACGGGATCCCTTCAGTATTAAGTATTGTACCATCTTACTATTTTCGAGCATGGTATCTTAAAAGAGATATCTCAAACTAGCCCAGTAAAGAGAACAGAATCGGCATTCGTCCCTAATTATAAAATCTTAAGTATGTTTCATAGCTCATGCCAAAGTGTCAAAGAGATTTGTCTTCGCTTCCAGTACACAATGATGACACGTGCAAAAAAATAAATAAAATAAAAATACTACAAAACGAAAACGAAGGATCCTCCGTACGTGTACATTCACTTTCAGACAAACTTTGCTCATTTCTCTTGTACTATAACAACCGACATAAGTACAGTTTCTAGAAATCTTGAAACTCCTGAAACTTAGAAAGATTATATCTTGGTGTTTTCCAGTGTCCCTTTTTCGATCTTTTTCGCTCAGATTCGAAATTCTGTAAACAAAATTACAAATCAGTCGTTTGTTCTTAGTAACAATGGACAAAAAGATCCTCTTGTCATTAGTTTACAATTATCGGACAATGGTGGGCGCCAAGATCCTACAGGATCTCTCGTCTTCTATTTGAGAAGAAATGAACTTAATTTTCTAGGTTCTCGTATTTTTCAAGAAATCATTAAAATAGAGAAGGTTTTTCTTCGACTTCGTCTCTGTATTTACGTTCTTAACACGGAAAATTCGCAGAATATTGCTATGAATTCGCTGAAAATTCAGATGATTTCTTGGAAAATACCGCGGATATAATTACTTTCCTCGGCGAATATAATTAATTTCCACCGCGGATATAATTAATTTCCTCCGCGGATATAATTAATTTCCTCCACGGATATAATATATTTCCTCCGCGGTTATAATTAATTTCCTCCGCGGATATAATCAATTTCCTCCACGGATATAATTAATTTCCTCCGCGGATATAATCAATTTCCTCCGCGGATATAATTAATTTTGTCCGTGGATATAATTAATTCCCTTCACGGATATAATTAATTTCCTCTGTGGATATAATTAAATTCCTCCGCGGATATAATTAATTTACTCCGCAGAAATAATCAATTTCCTCCGCGGATATAATCAATTTCCTCCGCGGATATAATCAATTTCCTCCGCGGATATATTTAATTTCCTCCGCGGATATAATCAATTTCCTACGCGGATATAATTAATTTCCTCCGCGGAGGAATTCCATGTGACTTGAGCACTAGAAAGACGGCAAATTCATTAGCATTTTTGAGGCAGAGGAGTGACGCTGATGTGGAGGTGACGTCACGTTGGCGTCACTATGACGTTACATCCGGTGACATCCGGGTCAAAGATCACATCCAGTCACGTGGCATCCGAGTCACTTCCTGTGACGTCACGATGGCGTCACTATGACGTCACATCCGGTGACATCCGGGTCAAAGGTCATATCCGGTCACGCAGCATCCGGTGACATCCGGGTCACTTTCTGTAACGTCACTTCCGGTCACGTGACGGCCCAGCAAGAGTTACCTGCCCCTACATAAGACCCCAGTGATTTCCAATGTTAATCTCATGTATGTATGGGAAAGGAGTGGTCATATTTTGCAGTAGGCAGCAGATCGGGATGGACGTTTTTGGGGTCTAGGTGAACCCATAATGGTACGATTGGGTTGTGTGAGTTATCAGTTTGAAGCATTCAGTTTGAGCGTCCAACAGGATGGGTGTGAGGTGGAAATATCGTCAAAAAAAATTTTACTATGGGTTGTGACACCTTGTTTTCTTCATCTCCAGATGTAGAACACGATGGGAGGGGTCTTAAGGCAATACGTTGAACTTTTTTGAAAGGTGCTGATGACACATGCGCAGTAGGCAGGCAGATCGGGATGGACGTTTTGGGGTCTAGGTGAACCCATAGTACGTGGTACGATTGGGTTGTGTGAGTTATCAGTTTGAAGCATTCAGTTTGAGCGTCCAACTGGATGGGTGTGAGGTGGAAATATCGTCAAAAGGGTATTTGAATGGACGTTTGTTGGTGGAGGTGGACCAATAGTGGCCCGAGTAGGCTGTGAGGGGTGTCATCGTGAAGCTCTTGTGGGGGAGCGTTCGACTGGACTAGTGTGTCGTCGCTTTTCAACATTCTGCGCATGCGCAGACAGGGAGTCGAGGTGGGCCCATAGTGGGCGTACTGGGTCGGGGAGGATATCCATGTGAAGAGCGCCTTCAGGTCGATCGAGTCATGGAAGGGTGCATGTTTTCGGACTTTACCCCTAAAATGACCCTATCAACCAGGTCTAGTGGGGTTAATATGGTTCCATGCTGCCTGCCGAGATATGCAGATTGGGTTAGTCGGTGTATGTTTTCCCTGGAAGTAGAAGCGGAATACGTAAACCCCCACGTGCGGAAAAGACGGACTCTATATGGTAGGGATAGGCGAGCAGCTATAGTAGACAAAGTGCAGCGTCGCTCAGGTCCGCAATTGGGACGAGATTACCCTTATACACTAACCTGTAGAGGCGATTTGTGGACGCTGGAGAGTATCCCGAGCTCATGATCCCAGGCATACTAGGGAGGTGGCTTGATCTACCATGGTAGAGTTACCTTTCCGTCCTGGGTAAAAAAGCGTATGCGTGAGTGAGTGAGTGAGTGAGTGAGTGAGTGAGTGAGTGGAGTGAGTGGAGTGAGTGAGTGAGTGAGGCGTGCCCAACGCCCGTTTTAACGCATGGACGCACTAACGATGGT
>JAVTVY010039372.1:0-17192 GCA_036873755.1 Hanleya hanleyi | reverse complement strand
ACAATGATGGCTATCGGTACATGTTGACCTGTATCGATATTTTATCCAAGTACGCCTGGGTCCTGCCCGTTCGTACCAAAACAGGAGAGAATTTGATACGGGCATTCCAGCAGATTTTCAAGACGGGACGCAAACCCCTGTATTTGCAAACGGATGAAGGCACAGAATTTCTCAACCGACCCTTTCAAGCCTTTCTGAAGAAACAGAAAGTATTTTTCTTCCATACGTATAACGAGACCAAAGCCTCTGTGGTGGAACGATTCAATCGCACCTTCAAAGGGCGGATGTATAAGTATTTTACCGCCAAAAACACTCGACGCTACCTCGATGTACTACCTCAACTGGTGAAAGGGTACAATCGAGCCTATCATCGCAGTATCGAGCGAGCCCCCCTCGATGTGACAAAAGGCAACGAACATCAAGTGCGCCGTACGCTGTACCAGCAGCCATCATCATCATCATCACGCACGTCACCCCGTTACAAACGTGGAGATGTGGTACGCGTGAGTAAAGTGAAAGGACAATTTGAGAAAAGTTATTTGCCGAACTGGAGTGACGAGCACTTTGTCATTGTTCGCCATAAACCTCGACAGCCACACGTCTATCAACTGGAAGATTTACATGGCGAAACACTGCAAGGCACGTTTTATGAAGCCGAATTACAACCGGTGGTGAAAACACGGAAAGATTACTACACGGTGGAAAAGATTTTGAAAACGGAACGTCGACGGGGAACCCCCTATCATTTCGTCAAATGGCAAGGGTGGCCCAATTCGTTTAATTCCTGGGTATCCGGCCGTGACATGAAACGTCTATAAATTCTACCGCACATCACCAGCCTCCATCAGTGTAGATGGGCTACCATGGAGAGTGAACGTCGTCTACCCTTACTGTTACAGACTCGAAAAGGCCAAGTCGGTACGCTGTTGTGTGCAGTAGTGCTTCTGGGTACCTTATTTGGAGGTGTGTTCTACGATTTGTCCTACCTGATATCCTGTTTTTCAACACTCAGTCGTCCAAGTGCTGCTCCACCGGTGCCTGAACGTCAAGTGCAACACCCCAACAGTACGAGTACCAACCTCACCACGACCACGACGACTCGCCCTCCTACATCGCCGTTTTTTAAGCGTACTCCTCGACCTCACCACCAGCCTGACCCTCCTACCACACCGTTTTTTAAGCGTACACCTCCACCTGACCGTCAGCCTGCCGTATCAACCCCTGAGACGACGGAACCTATCATCACCACACTCAGTCCTACCACACCACCGTCTAAGCGTACTACTACTCGACCTCACCACCGCCATCAACCTACCGGTGCCGTATCTAGTCGCCGATTCGAACGTTCCACTACACCCTCACCTACCAACACGATTCACCTGGGCTCCGGTGAATCACGTTTACCACGGCAACGGTACCCACAACGGTACCCATTGGACTACGATCCCCGGTGGGATCCACGGGAACGCTGGTGGGCTTCTAATCGGCAAGCGCAAATCACCAAATAAGAAAAAAAAAATTGATGGATCCTCGATGGCAGCATCCTTTCACGTGTCTCATCGCTGGACCGACAGCCTCGGGAAAAACACACTTCGTTCAACGCCTCATCGAACACAGGGCAGCCCTGATTTCACCGCCTGTAGCTGGAATCCTGTGGTGTTATGGCGCTTGGCAACCCGCGTACGAGGCACTGGCCCGTGTCCCGGGACTCACCTTAGTGGAAGGCTTACCCCCTGAGGATACACCCCAAGACACGTTGGTAGTGGTGGACGATCTCATGACGGAAACGGACAGTCGAATCACCCGTCTCTTTACCAAAGGCAGCCATCATCGTCGGTTGAGCATTATCTACATCGTGCAGAATCTCTTCAGTAAGAACAAAGAGCACCGGAACATTAGTTTGAATGCTCAGTATGTGGTGTTATTCAAAAACCCCAGAGACGCCTCGCAAATTACCCATCTGGCCCAACAGATGTACCCTAAAAACACGGCCTTTGTACGAGAAGCCTTTGAAGATGCCACCCAACCCGCTCACGGCTATCTACTCATCGACTTGAAACAAGACACGCCCTCCACCCTTCGATTGCGTACTCACATTTTTCCCGACGAGATCCAGACGGTGTACACGCCCAAATAAAAAAAAAAAATAAAAGAAGAAGACAAGCCACTCTAGCCATCACTCATCATGTCGGCACGGATACGCAGACACGCGCCCGCGCTCCGCGTACTCCGCAGCGCGCCACCGGAGGTGGGCCGGGCCCTGGTGCGCGGCGCGGAGCCCGAATTGGTACGGTGTTTGTGTGAAGTGGCCCATAATGTGTTAAAAGGCAATGTCCCCCTCAGTGCTGTACTTGCAACGGCACAAGGCAGGTCTCAGAACGTTAGTCAAGAAGACGGAGAGTTTGAAGAAAAAGAAACAGGTGTTACAGCGCGGTGGATTTCTCGGTGCACTCCTCGCTCCCTTAGCCGTTGGTGTACTGGGGCCATTACTCGGCTCCATCTTGGGAGGGGGAGGAAGACGCTAACATGGAACATACGAAAAAAATGATGCTGGTCGAACCGCGATTGTTACAGAGTTTACAATCGCCCTATCCCGTGCCGGCCACCGTGCAACAACTCCAATCTCTGGATGAAGAAATGAATACTATACTGCAACAACGTGGACTCTCCGATCACGAGAAAATTCAACGCTACCATCATACACTGAACCGGTACCAGACGTTTATGGATCAATATAGAGGCGTAGCAAGTAGTACTAGTACTACGCCACCACCACCACTACCCACACCACTACCCACACCACTACCCACAACTACAACAGGGGCTGCTCCATCACCTCAGCTGGAAGAAGAAGTGTTGAGCAGTGTGCCTAAAGCCTACAAGACGCGGGCCCGTTTATTGTTGGACCGGGTGAAACAACATGCCGATATGGGTTGGAATGCGGAAGGAAAGCTACTGATTCGAAACAAAGTGGTACCGGGGTCTCATATCACCGATTTGATCAACGATATGGTACGGGCACGCAAACATTCCAACCCCCCGGGCTGGGAAGTGTTTGCTGAAGGCTTAAAAGACACGCACATCCCACAAGAATTGGTAGGCAATCCTAACCGTTGGGCCTTTATGGAGCAATCGAACACCCCACCCTCAGCACCATCACCACCATCACGACCAACACCCTCTTGGGAGCTGATGTCACCACCCAAAACACCAGCACGACGCTTTGGACGTTTCAAATCACTGCCACAACGCCGAGTGGGGACCCCCACCCCCAAGGCCAGTCACTGGGAACCCTACTAATAATACTATAAAAAACCGGTGCAGAAGCCACAACCCCATCAGTTGTCATCATGTTTTACCTGACGTTGCCCAGTAATAGCTCACTCGACGTGTTTCCTGACAACACCTTGACCAAGTATGTCACGCAATTACCTCAACCGTTACATTTATCGGGACGCTGGGAATGTGGACTGGTGGAGATTCAATACCCTTACTCATGGTACAACGTACAACACGGAGAAATATGGTACGAAGTGGTCTACGAAGAAAAAATCTACAGACTGACGCTCCCTGCAGGCCAATACGATACACCGCAGAAGTTCGTAGCGGCTCTGAATGCCTTGATGACGTACGAGGCTCTACTGAAGTTCACGAAAGATGCATCACCCCTGTTATCCATGCGCTTGAAGAATAACCTGTGCTTCGAGGTCAACGCACACAACGACAAGAGCTTTATCCGGCTGTCCCCGCTCGTGAGCGCGAAACTGAGTTCTAGACTAGAGGAAATGTTACGGCTGACTCACCACGTGATCATGAGGGGTCCGACCAATGAGTACGGTTCCCATTTGATGGATATGAAAGAAGGCCTGTACGCACTGTACGTCTACTCGGATGCCGTGGACAGCCATATTGTGGGTGATATGAACACACCTCTGTTACGAGTGGTGCCCATTAGCAAGACGTATGGCGAACAAGCCACCCACAGTTTCAACCCTATCATGTTCCTGCCCGTACGCCATACCGATATCGACACGATCACGGTGGATATAAGAGATGACACGGGACGGCCGATCCCATTCGAGCGAGGAAAAGTGGTGCTGACACTTGCTTTCCGACAAACCCGTTCTCCTCACTTCGTATAATAATGTACGTCCCTTACGAGTGCCATACGCCCAGCTATGCCGACTACTACAAAAAACAAACGGGAGGCGGCATGGCCATGTTTAGTGGGGCACGCATGCAACGTGGACATGGCTTGGGAAACATACTGGGGAGTATCGTCAAAACATTCCTGCCCATGGTGACACGGGGTGTGAAAACGGTAGGGAAACAAGCGGTACAAAGTGGATTGCGCATGGCCGAGGATGTGATGGAAGGCACAGCACCCCGACAAGCCTTCAAACGCCGGGCTAAAGAAGCCGGGGGTGTGTTGCTGGCCAAAGCCCTTAAAAGACAAAGACTGACACCGCGAAGAGTCAGTCGACGGCCCACCCACCGACGACGCACACCCCAGAGAAGGACTACACCCCAGAAGAAGAAGAAGAAGAGACGTAATAGTAGTAGGAGAGACATCTTCGCATAATGGCCTTCATTCACTCCGAGTCATGTCCGTCTACCAACAGTGAATTGGATTTGTGGACTATTCCACCCACTCAAACCAGTGTAGCCGAAGGACGTTGGGTAGAACATCGACCCCTGGCTAGCCTGACGGGCGTGGGGCCCGTAGAATTTTCCATTCAAAACAATGATACGGCCTACCTGGATTTAGCCAACTCCTACTTGTACGTCAAAGCTAAAATAACGAACAGGGATGGGACGAACCTAGCGGTCGAAACAAATGTAAGCCCGGTGAATCTTTGGCTGCACTCCCTGTTCCAACAGGTGGATATCAGTCTGAACGATAGACTCATCAGTACGTCCACCAATACCTATCCGTATCGAGCCTACCTGGAGACGCTGTTGTCGTACGGCAGTGATGCCAAACTATCACACTTACAAGCTGAACTGTACCACAGGGATACACCCGGCTACTTCAACTATCTACTCCCTGGCAATACTGGGTACGCCAGACGCAAAAAATTAGCAAGCGAAAGCAAGTCCATCGATATGATGGGACGACTGCACGCCGATCTGTTCATGCAAGATCGCTACATGATGAACGGTGTAACCATCAAGATCAAGTTGATCCGTGCCTCACCTTTGTTTGCCTTAATGGCCGGTGGGGCGGACGCTCTCGAGTCCAAGATCGTCATTGAAGATGCAGTCCTGTTTGTCCGTACGGTAGATTTGCAACAGGGGGTGTTGCTGAGTCACATGCAAGCCTTAGCGAAAAAACCAGCCCTGTATCCCATCCGACGCGTACAGACCAAGGTGTTCTCGGTACCCGCAGGGACGATGATGGCCAACAGAGAGAATTTATTTCTAGGAGATCTGCCTAAACGTCTTACCGTGGGGTGTGTGACCAACACCGCATTCAATGGAGCTTTGGCTGAGAATCCGTTCAAATTTCATCATTTCAACATCAACTTTGTGGCACTGCACGTGGCCGGCCATCAAATTCCAGCCCGACCCTTACAACCAGACTTTACTAACGGAAACTATGTGCGGTCCTACCTGAACCTGTTTATAGCCACAGGACAAAACAACCAGGACGAAGGCAATACCATCAGTCGAAAAGACTTTTCCCGTGGGTACACATTGTTCGCCTTTGACCTCACCCCTACCTTGGAACACGATCATCAACTGGCTTTACTGAAGAAAGGAAACCTACGGTTGGAACTGCGTTTCTCCGTGGCTCTACCCAGCACCATCAACGTGATTTGCTATGCCGAGTTTGACAACGTCATCAGCGTGGATGCGCAAAGAAACGTGCTGTGTGACTTCGCCAACTAAACCATGGATACAGAACAGCTGATGCGCATACTCCAGCGAGATCCCAAGATCCCCTTTCGAGGTGTATTTCCACGCAATGTGTTTCCCATCCACTCCACCACCCCTGCAGCCTACATCCTAAATACAGACCCGAAGAGTCGACCCGGTGAACATTGGATAGCGGTGTACGTGGACACCCAAGGCCAAGGCGAATACTTTGATTCCTACGGACTTGCACCCCTCCATGCCGATTTAGTGAAATTCATGGACGTCTCCACGACAGAGTGGCGTTGGAATACGCAAAGATTACAAGGCCCCTTGAGTAGTGTGTGCGGACAGTACTGTGTGTTTTATCTCACTCACCGGAGTAGAGGACATTCACTGTCCACCATTGTACATATGTTTGATGATTATTGTCAAGCCGAAGACCGTGATGTCCTGGTCTATGACTGGACGGCCTCTCGGTTTAATGTGCATGCACCATTTCTCTGGTTCACTTAAAACATGCGCAGACCCCCTATTATTATCACATTATATTGTTATGACGTTCTGACGTGAATCATTGTTGAATAAAGAGTTGAAAAAACACAAAAAAATGATTTTTGACTCTCTCTCTCTTTATTTAAGTCAACAAGAAGGATATATACAAATAGAATACAGGTGGTATGTACACATAGAATAGTAGTAGTAGTAGTAGTGATTAAAAAAAAAGTTCTGCCAGGAGTAGGATTTGAACCTACGCAGGGTATCACCCCACCAGTACTTAGAACTGGCGCCTTAGACCACTCGGCCATCCTGACTTTTACAGTTTTTATAACTCGTGACTCCACAGTTAATGTTCCACATTTTACAAGTCCAAGTAGGTAGTGCTCACACCGTCGGCCAATACTTTTCGTTTGGGATAAAAGAAAGTAAAGGCGTCTCGTTGCTGGATATAGGTGCGCATCTGATGGCCCACCACACGGAATCCTCGATTCGTGCCACTCGCACTGGCCTGGCTTTGCAACACGTCCAGGTAAAGAGCTTTGTCGATGTTGGGATCGCGCCGGTTCACTCCTTTGCAGCTAAACTTATTTTCGTCTCCCCCGTAACAGTAATACGTCTTGGAGGAGAGCGCAATCATAGCATCCCCACTCCACTCCAGCTTGAAGAGCCCGGGCGTCCGCTTATCATACTGGTAATGGTCACGTCGCGGTAACCACTGGTCCCGTTCCATCTCATACTGGTGCCGTAACTCGGGTTTCACCAGGGACTCCCAATCCGCATTAGAGACGGCCATGTAGGCCGAGTCCGTATCCATCTCCATGAGTTGCCAGTCTGATGCATTAAAATAGACACCCATAAAGTCATATAGAAACTGCAGCATGCGCAGCTTGGCCACCTGGTATACCATACATCCAATCTGCAGGGGTAAGTTGTAACGGATAGTCTTCTTGGCTGAAGTGATTTCATACGTGTCGTCATCGATGACCTCCACCGACCGAAAGAGAGGAGAATTGACCTTTTTGCGGGCTTGAGTAGTATTGCAAATGTTCACGTTCACGTGCTTGTCCTGGTTGGTTACCGTTTTGCCATAATAGCCGTTGCCCGTGAGCTTCCAACTTTCACCGATGATGGCCTTACTGGGGTCTTGGTCGCCTTGACGTCGGGCAGCCGTCACAATGTCGGCATTCGCCGCAAAACAGGCGTGAGGTACGTACTGTATGACTTGGTGTATTTTCGTAATCTCCAGACCGTGCCGCATATACCACTGCAATAGCGGAGTGCCCAACAACATCTTCTCTCCCCACATACTCCCAATGAGCATGCGACGCGGATGCGGTAAACACCCGTGTTGATCTGCGTAGGCCCCCATGGTGGTCCCAATATCATCTCGTCCCACCAGCGTGTTCTTAAAGATGGGCGGGCACTGGGCGAAGACAGGTTTGAGAGTGTCGGGAACATGCAAATCACATTCGACAAAGCCGTACAGGTCCCCCGAACGAATGGCGTCGAACATCTGGGGTAGACTCAGCAGTCGACGACGACTCAACGGATACTCGCGCTCTTTTAAGAAACGCCGTAAATGAGGTAGAGCCTCACACAGGGTGTGAAATTGACACTCCCACATCTCAATGAGATGGTAACCTCTCTCTTTCACATAATCCGCGTTCTCCACCACTTCTTTCCGTAATTCCTCACCTGTTTTACCACGTCGGTGGTTGAAACACCCAGCACTAAAATGGCATTCGTGACCGTGCCAATAGCAACCGTAAAATTGGAATACAGTGGGTGTGTTACCCACCAGGGCAAACCCATCGACGTAACTCGATGGGGAGGCGACGATCGCCTATGCGCTTCTCTGTGGCGTTGGTCTGGTGTCGTATAGTAATTCCCCGTCGATAGGCTTCCCAATCTATCCACTGGTCGGCGAGATGTTTGGAAGAAGCGCGTTGGGGCGTAAAATGCCGCCCTTCGGCCAACCAACGTGTGTAATGCCCACTGGGCATAGGTTGGGCGAGTGACCACAAGTACAACGCATTGGCATCGAAACCGATAATCTTTGCACAAGATTTTCCACCCGGCAGAGTAGTCACGTCCTTCTCGTGATAACGGTGGAATATAAGACTGGGACCACCCACAATGTTCGCCTTTAAACACTCATGCATGTCCGCATCTTTCTGCTGTATCAACGAAAAGTACGTGGGACACGCTTGAAAAAGATGGCGAAGCGCCACACCCGGTAAACTTAAACACTCCTTGAAGATGTCCACATGCATTTCACGACGAAACAGTTGAACCATTTTCTCAGCCGCTTCCAGGAAAGGAACCACATCCAGGTTATTATACCATATGAGGAAATCTCGCATCGTCTCCATGTGTTGATCGTTCCATACCTGCTCTAGTTCACGGTACGCGTCTTCCGAACATTCCACTTGCTTCAAATCGTTAAAGAAGGCCTGCCGCGGTGGCAACTGTGTTTCCGCCAAACGGTCGAGCGTCGATATATACGTGTAAGGGAACAGACCTTTCGTTTGTGCACAGTCATACGCCTTCACCCACTGATCATAACTATAATTAGGCGCTAGGTAGTTGCGTACATCCAGGAAACGGAGTGATGTGGTAGTCAGGGCCATATGATTATTGATCTTCTTGATGACCGACTTGAGGGTATTCGCCTGGGCCAAGTAAGGGTAGAGAAATTCCTTCACCATATTTAAATCATAGCGCCCCGAGTTGAATCCCAGCACCGGTAACTGGCCTAGGTATTGTAAAAAACGCGCTTTCAATTTCTCGGCATACGGTTTGGGTAAAGGCACATCATCGTGCGACTGCATGGGCTCCGACTCCGACACCGACTCCGACTCCGACTCTTCATCATCACTAAACGCTACACCCGGTATAGGAATCCGATCGTCCAGTTGGTCCAGTATGTCCTGGAACTTGCACACCAACAATTCCGTACTGGCCGCGCTCACTTCTTCTAAATACCCCATCATGCGGGAGATTAACTCATGGGCATCACCGGTAGACACGAAACAGACCGGTGCAGCGTCATAGCCAGGTACGTTGCTGGAAATGCTCACACTGAGGGGAATATGGCGCTGCGTCCACTGTGTTTTGGATGAAAACAAGTCCATGGGCTCCAACAAGGCCTCAAAATCATAACACGCCCGGTACGGAAAATAACGGTGCGCCTCCGGTATGATGAGACCCTCATCGGCCAGTTCCTCGAAAATAGTAAGCGTATTATGATACACACCACCAGGATAGACTCGCTTCACAGCGTTCGTACAAATCTTCTCGTGTCGATGTAAGTGGGAGGTACGGTGAAACACCCGATGGCATTGGGCGCAACTGTAAGACTGACAATACTGGCTCATATTGTGTATCAACGAAAAATGACTCACGCCATTGTAGTCGAACACATTCACTTTCATGGTAGAAGCGTACCGTTCTGTGGAACGACGCACCAATTCAGCCACCAATGTATCGTCCTCCTCCCGTTGTAATCGGTATACAAAGATATTGATGTTGAACAGGGTTTCCACGTCATCCAAATTCTTGAAAGGAACGCCACGGAAGTGCCGCTGATCCATGTCTTGCTGCTGTAAATACTGCTCCCAATAGTCATTGGCCACTCTGTCACAACTCCGAGGGTCACACCCGTCCACATGTACGGCCAAACACCGAAACAAACATTTCCGGTCTTTGTAGGGCCCATGCGCCCCGCTGGTTAATGGATACAAGCCGTATCGATGAAGCAGCCAAGGAGGGAGTAGTACAGGAGCACCGATAGGATGATCTCTCATTTTCGTGACAAAAAATGTGACGTTGGTGACCCTTTCCACAAGCCATTCGGAATTGGGACGTTGCAACTGGGCCCATTGCAACGGATCCAACGTAATCAATTGTTCAAGCAGTGGCTGCAGGGAAATCTCTTCCGTTATGGTAAACGGCTGGTCAAACACATACGTATTATTACTCGGGTAATAATACCGCAGCTGGTCCGTGTTCTTCTGCCGTAAAATATACCCAAATGTCATATTCAACTTGAACGCTGTCACCTGGTCTCTGAATATACTCTCAGCGTAAGTAGACAAATACGTGAAGTCTTCCAGTCGAAAGTTATACAAATCCAATAGACGACGGTCACGGTGAAAACAATGGCGTATGGTAGGCCAGTGTCGTTGATAAAGCTCCCTCACACGCTCGTCTTCAGGCAAAACTTCTACCGGAGGGACTGCTGGGTCAAAGGGAAAATCTTCTCCACGTGTCATGCTTCCAAACACACGGGGCAGGGTGGCTGGTTAGAGATGAGACAGGAGCAGGCCGACAGGTTACAAGTCAGGCTGGCTGGCTGGTTGGGTGGTTACAGGTGAGACAGGAACAGGTCAGGCAGGAGCTGGAACGGATCAGGCAAGCTGACTGGACAAGCAGGCAGGCAGGCAGGCAAATCAGGTCAGTTAAACACTTCCCAAAGTAATCCAATGACTATAACCCATTCACTAAAAATCACCTACTTTTATATGTTTTTCACCCCATTCCCGAACATTCACGAACCCACTCCGACATCTTGCTTTACAACAGGGCCCACAACCACCATTTTCCTTTACAACAGGGACGACAACCACCATCTTGCTTTACAACAGCACCGACAACCGACATCTTGCTTTCCACCATGCCCAAACAGGCCCGAACACACACGAACACACACGAACAGCTCCGAACCACACCGAACACGCCCGAACACGCCCGAACCACACCGCCATCTTGCTTTACAACAGGGACGACACCCACCCTCTTGCTTTACAACAGGGACGACAACCCGAACATACCCGAACATTCCCGAACCACACCGCCATCTTGCTTTACAACATGGCCGACCCAACTGTGACGTCACAGAGGTCATATGCAAATTTCTGAGGTCAATGTGCGTAAGTTTGCCCTTATACTACTACTCACCAGGCTCCTTTTAACCCTGTTGACGAGGGCCCTACAGGAGATAAAAACATTTTGGGAAAGCCACTATTTGAAAAACTAAAAAATGTCTTACCGAAGAACCTGATGCTAAAGGTCACATAGGGTACTGACAAATCTACAGGGGATTTGTCTTCTCTCTGTACTACAATCCCTCATCGGGACCTTATTGACCGACTTAGTTTATTAATCGTATCGGTATTCAAGTAAACTAATCGCCGATATAATAATGTCAAAAGCCATTTGCTCGAATTTCTCCTTAATAATATCAATGTGAAGCTTGACAATACAATATAGCAACAGCATATAGGTATTCCAATGGGTATCATTTGTACACCCCTTCTGGATATACGACTATATTTAGACGCTTTCAAAAACAGATTATTTCAAAGCCTGTTCCTTCTCGTTCACCATCTGGCATCCGTTAAATGTCACTCGACGAATATATGTAGGTTCATTGTTTTGCTGGGATATTTAAGTCGTACGACGTCGGGCATTGCAGGTTTTCTGTGTATTCTTGCATTTACTAAGTTTACCCCATATTGAGGCGTTTTCTACATTAGACATCCACGATTCTCATCCATTAACACCAGATGAGTTATTTGAGCTGATCTATCATCACAGCTCTCCAGCTAGCGTATCTAATTTCGCTCGAGCCGGTCCTAGGGGTCGTGTGGATACTTTATAATCGCCACATGAACAGCTGCAACAAAAGCGCCCCTGAGATACTCAGGCTACGTCCGAGAATCGACCGTATTTTTGGATCTGAAGGTGAGGTGCCTAGGAATGCATTCCTGTATAATCATATGGTTGCTTTTTAGTCAACATACATCGTCATTTTTTCTCACGTCATGCTTATCGCTTCAATTTATTACCTGTATATGGTAGGATTCTGCTGGTGGACTGTTAGTCCCCGAGGCCCGTCCTCTGTACAGGTCACTCGAAAAATGTATGTAGGTTCATTGTTTTGGTGGAAAATTTAAGCCGTACGACGTCGGGCATTGCAAGTTAGTTTTTCTGGGTATCCTT
Organism: Hanleya hanleyi; assembly: GCA_036873755.1. NCBI lineage: Eukaryota > Metazoa > Mollusca > Polyplacophora > Lepidopleurida > Hanleyidae > Hanleya > Hanleya hanleyi. The sequence continues at coordinate 4,832 of JAVTVY010039372.1, read as the reverse complement.
GCAATTACCAGGTTTACCCCATATTGAGGCGTTTTCCCCCATCAAACGTCCACGATGCTCATACATTAACACCAGATGAGTTGATTGAGCTGGTCTATCATCACAGTTCCCCAGCTAGCGTATCTAATTCCGCTTAAGCTGGTGCTAGGAGTCGTGTGGAGAATGCATTCTCCACATGAACAACTGCAATAAAAGAGCGGCTGAGATACTCAGACCACGTCCTAGAATCCACCGTATTCTCGGATTTGAATGTGACGTGCCGAGGGATGCTTTCCTGTCATATGTTTGCATTTTAGTCCTAGACGTCGTCAATATTTCTCGCCTCTTGCTAATCGCTCCAATATAGACGATCTCATTGCAGTGGATAATAGCTATATAAATGACGTAGTGAAGGATATATATTCACCTTCACTGGATTTCAAGGAAATTACAGATGGCCCAAGCGCCACGTCTTACTTAGACCTAAGCCTTTATAAAAATGAAGTGGGTTTTCTCTCTCGTCGACTTTACGACAAAATAGATGATTAAAATTTCGACATCGTAAACTATCCCTATCTGGACGGTAATATACTAGAGGGACCTGCATATGGCGTATGCATATCTCGCCTTGTAGCATTTGCTAGAACATGTGCTATGTACGAGTTGTCACAGCGAAACAGTTCACCAATTACCAGTAGACGAGTTGTCAGAGCATTTCCATCATAGCTCTCTAGATTTGTATCTAATACCGCTTATGCAGGTGCTAGGGGCCGTGTGGTCATATCATCCAAGTTGCCACATGAACAAGTACAATAAAAGCGTACCTGAGATACAACACATATCACGAATCGTTAGATTCTTGGTATGTGCTTTAGAATAGGTTAACCAGAAGACTATTCTGTGAAGTCATGTGACGCAGTCAGTATGTCGACACCTCTTCCCACTTCCCTTATATGTGTTGTAATTCTAATGAACGCCACAAAACATTATTGTAAAAACTTGGAATAGGGGCTACATGTATATCATCAAGCGCCTCCCCTCAAAGTTTTCTAAATTTGGCGATAGATATCGCATGCTGATAACAATATACGAGCGTAGCGGGCAAGATCTATGGCGGTACGTTTCGTAACTTATGCCTAATTCCGCTTAATGGGCTAGAGTTTAAGAGTCTCATAACGTTCATATGAACAGCCACAATCAAAGCGTGACTGGGATAGATCATACTCTAGATAACGCCTTTACAACGTATATCATCAAATGGATTGAGAAAACTGATCAGGGATACAGATTTGGTATTTTACGAATTACAACAAATGTGAGGGAAGTGGGAAGAGGTGCCGACATACTGGCAAAGCCATATGACTTCACAGTATAGTCTTCTGGTTAACCTATTTTAAAGCACATACCAAGAATCTAACGATTCGTGATATGTGTTGTATCTCAGGAATGCTTTTATTGTACCTGTTCATGTGGCAATTTGGATGACATGACAACACGGCCCCTAGCACTGGCATAAGCGGTATCAGATACAAATCTAAAGAGCTATGACGGAAATGCTCTGACAACTCGTATATTAGTAATTGGTGAGCTGTGTCGCTGAGACAACTTGTATGCTGGGGATTCTTGAGCTGTATCGTCGTCAGATGAAGACCAAAAGGTCTGTACAGCGGGCGGGCCTCGGGGACGAAACTTCCACCAGCAGAATCTCGCCATATACAGATAAAAATTACAACACATATAAGAGAAGTGGGAAGATGTGCCGACACAATGAACATGAGGCTGCACCTAAAAGGTGCTTTGACCCCTCAGCACAATATGTCCAGCGAATAACAGGTTGACATAAAAATCTGCTGAATTCTGTCAAATTTATTTACCCACATATGTATTAATGTTGATTCAAGAGAATACTCAACGATTATTATTTGCTAGTACCGGCTTCAGTCATCAATCCTGTGAAGGGATATCGATCCAAGACTGTGTGGATCGATACCTCAAGAAAAGTTAGTAAAGATCTGGTGAATAGTTCTTCATAGATGAAGATCTATTCCAGGGAAGAGTCGAGTGTGTGTGTGTAGTACTCAACATTATTTCAGTCATATGCCGGAGGTCCTAGAATTTGTTAGGCGACGAAACCAGGCAAAGCCCGGAGGAAACCCTCGACGGAAAATTTCAAAGGGCCATAACTCTGTACAGAAATGACGTAACACGAAATAAACATGACAGTGCACATGTCTGGGAAACTAGGGATATTCACTGTGAGTATCAGAGCTGTCAGTCAAATAGTAACTGAGATCTGGCCCGGACAAAAGTTAGTGACGGAACATTTCAAAGGGCCATAACTCTGTTAAGAAATGACGTAACAAGAAATAAACATGACAGTGCACATGTCTGGGATACTAGGGATATTCACTGTGAGTATCAGAGCTGTCGGTCAAATAGTAACTGAGATCTAGCCCGGACAAAAGTTAGTGACGAAAAATTTCAAAGGGCCATAACTCTGTAAAGAAATGACGTAACACGAAATAAACATGACAGTGCACATGTCTGGGATACTAGGGATATTCACTGTGAGTATCAGAGCTGTTGGTCAAATAGTAACTGAGATCTAGCCCGGACAAAAGTTAGTGACGCAAAATTTCAAAGGGCCATAACTCTGTAAAGAAATGACGTAACGCGAAATAAACATGACAGTGCACATGTCTGGGATACTAGGGATATTCACTGAGTATCAGAGCTGTCAGTCAAATAGTAACTGAGATCTAGCCCGGACAAAAGTTAGTGACGCGAAATTTCAAAGGGCCATAACTCTGTAAAGAAATGACATAATACGGAATAAACATGACAGTGCACATCTCTGGGATACTAGGGATATTCACTGTGAGTATCAGAACTGTCAGTCAAATAGTAACTGAGATCTAGCCCGGACAAAAAATTGTTGACAGACGGCCGTCCGTCCGTCCGTCCGGCCGCTCACACGATTGATATCTAAGGAGGAATATTTTACGTGTATGATATGCTTAAGTGGACTTTTTTGCTTAGGTGGATAACCTCTTAAGGAAAATTATAATTTGAGTATAAATATGTCTCAAGAGGTTATTTTTGACTGTCCGTAAATTTGACCACTTAAGCAACGAACTTGTATCTTTGTCCATATATGTCCGTCGTCAACGGACTCGCCAAGGACTAGCAATCAGGGGGTACAACTCTCTAGTTGAATTCCAGCAAAAGTTGTCTGCCCCTGTCAATAGTTTAACTTCCGGGTCACAAGAAAAGTTTCCACCTTGCATGTGAACGGCGTGTTCGAGCGGTAAGCAGGTAAGTTTTACGCTAATGATAATATGATCGCGACATTGGCTTTTGAGCTAAAGACATACTTAGATTGAGCTAAAGAGGTAGCTCTTCGCAAAACTTGGAAGGTGAGTTTATAAATTTGCATTAAAGAAAATGTTTTCCCAAAGAAAAGCCGAATGTTGCAAAAGTTGACGTCCGAAATCTTAGGTGAAACATTAGCACATGGCGTGATCAACTGGTGGCGGATCCATGTCGATGAGATGGACACTTCAAGAAAATTTTTTGTTGCCTTCTTCACTCTTTTCGCTTTAGTTTCCATTTCTCTCTCTTTAGTTTTGTTTTTTAAGCCTCATATTTACGTGCTAGTGTTGAGTTGCTTAATGTCTTCCATCTTCATCATTTTTTTTTACATAGCTATATTTTGTCCATACGTCGTTGTTTGGGGTGTTCATTATATTGTCCCTCCCTGTCACCGAGCTACTAGTAGTACTACTCAAGATGATGTTTCCGAATGTTGCAGCATTGATGTGTAAATTACTTTTGGTGAGTTGCTGTCGCATAATTTGTGTCCTAAATACAATAGACCAGTTCGGTATTCCAGCGCAACAACAACAACACCATGTTATAGGGGGTATGATTTTGCTTTCATACCCCTAAATTAACATGGTGTTGTTGTGGTTGCGCTGGACTACCTATATGGTCTATATAGCCAGCCCTTTCAGTAGAGAAGGGCTAAAGAACATGAATGGGCACCTCTACCAGGATGATATTGGGGGCTACAACAGAAACATTTGAATATCTCCTTTAGTTTCAAATCCTACGATGATGAAACTTTATACACATAATCTTTGGGTTATTGTAGTACATACTGCAGTTACCGTCGAAAATATTACATATTGACATAAACACCATATCTTGAACGTGGTCAATTTTCGGTACACAGCATATCAAATTTGGGAAAAGGTATTTCCAAAATTTCAATTGAGCAGCATTCCATGACCAGGCCCGGGAAATCCCACCAACTCGCGTATATACGTCAGTTCGCATATATAGGTCAACTGACCATTGAGTGATAGGCCAGTTAGCCTATAGATATGGTTGTCTTACGAACATTCCTCGCTCACTGAAAAACGATCTCAAAGTGCAAGATGGTATGTATGTGAGAGACACTTGGAGTTGTACTCTAACTAAGCTGCACATTGGTGACAAATACTTTTACGGCATGTCTCTTGACACGAATTGACTAAAATAGACCCCCAACTTACCATTTCCCTCATTCTCGTACTTAGGTTCATCTACCTGCATCAGATCTTCACAAAAATCAACGGAGCGTTTACATCATCTTTCTCTATCGTGGGCGCAGCCATTTGCAAAGACAGGGCCGCGTGCAACGCGAGAAAAGCGTGCAGCGGTCTTGCTGCAATCATATTCCTGCTAAGTCCGTTATCCGCATTAGGGAACAACTCATATTTTGCACGTCGTACAGCTTTTGTTTTTCTAAGTGCAAAATATGAGTTGTTCCCTAATGCGGATAACGGACTTAGCAGGAATATGATTGCAGT
>JAVTVY010039371.1:0-17082 GCA_036873755.1 Hanleya hanleyi | reverse complement strand
ACATTTGTCAAAACCACGCGAGTTAATTGCACGCCAGTTTGTCTTCATTCTTCGGTTATATGACGGATCGTCCACTGTATAGCAGGGTAGACCCATTGGTGCTTGAATTATATGCTACCGAACGTTTTTTCGACGTACATTTCATTAATCCGCACTTTTCATGATATTATTCAGTCTTCCGGGTGCACTTACTCATGCTTCCGGGTAATACATTCGAAATATAGTATACAAGAGAGTGCACTTTCTACCTAGAAAGTTAAAAGATTATACAAACGATAACCCTACCGGGCCTGGGGGCATTATGCCGCTCCCTACCAAACTTTATACTCTATCTCCGGAAAGACAAAAAACTGAGAGCTGAAACTCCGTGACTTTGCTTATCATACTGGGGTCTTTTGGAGCCTATTTGCATAATCAACTGGCAGAGAATCATGGGTAAATTCGACATTGCGGCTATGTGGGGAACCAGAAAAGTGATATTTTCGTCTTATTTCCACAAAATTCTTGCTTTTCTCCATGGAAAAGTGAACTAAACTATTTTATTTCATATCAGATTATTATTTACTAATTTATCAGGCCGTTTGTACGAGGAAATCAAAAGAATAAAGAAATCGGAAAATCCGACCTGAAAATGGACAAAAAAAATGTCTTTTTTATAATGACAACACAGGTAAGATTGTGTTAGAAATTTTGATTTCTTTCACATTTCTTCTGAGGTTATGGGCAATATTAATGGATATTCATTCATGGGAAATAACAGTCGTCATTTCAGACGTTCAGTTACATATCAGAACGCCTTGGAAAAACACCTTCAAGCTCACAATGGAAACTTCAGGTTTGTTCTAAATGGTTCTCGGTACACGCTTAAAACTAAAGTGTTGAAACTGACTCGTAAAGTGTTGAAATAACCCTTTAAGTGTGTCCACAGGGACAACACTTAAAGAGCAGTCCCTGTGGACACACTTAAATGGTTATTTCAACATTTTACGAGTAAGTTTCAACACTTACACGCTTAAAACTAAAGTGTTTAATTCATAGCACGTGCGATAAATTACATAACGTAACTGTTCAAGTCGTTTTCCCACTTCACGCTGTAAACCGATGTGTGTCCGCTTTATTTCACAATCTGATCGAAACTGAAAGGACTGACGCGTTTAGTTCCAGACGTTTAGGCTAGAGAGAAACGGCCAAGTAAAAAATTAAGTTCGAGCGTTTTTTTAGACCCTAAATTAGGTCCTCGCGGACTTGTGCCCGGTTGAGTTGGTGGTTCATGGTAATCAGTTGCGAACCATTACAGTTTGTTAATCCAGGAAGCGGAAATGTATATTTCCTGCTCAAAAGATTTGATGCAGAAAAACGTAACAGGTCAATAGGAGAAGGTAGAAGGTTAAAGCATATATAGGACCCCCTACATCCGACCGTCGCCAGCCGATTGAAATGACGAGTGTTATTTCCCGTGAATGAATATCCATTAATATTGCCCACAACCTCACAGGACATGTGAAAGAAATCCAAATTGATATATAACACCACCTCGTCGGTATTGCGAAAATAGCCCCACCGGCTGGCATAATTTAGGGTCTAAAAAATGTCTTGAACTTAATTTTGATTCAATCCCCTAGTACCGTGAACCATTTAGAACAAACCTGAAGTTTCCACTGTGAGCATGAAGGTGTTTTTCCAGGGTGTGATGGGAAGAGTACATCTTCGAACAAATTTTGCACTGGACTGGTCCACTATGGGTACGCTGAACATGTCGATGGAGAACATCTTCTCGCACTGATTGCAAAGAATCGTCTTACCACTATGCAGCCGGTGGTTTTCGCAATACCAACGAGGTGGTGTTAGCAATTTGGATTTCTTTCACATGTCCTGTGAGGATATGGGCAATATTAATGGATATTCATTCACGGGAAATAACACTCGTCATTTCAATCGGCTGGCGATGGTCGGATGTAGGGGGTCTTTATATATGCTTTAACCTTCTACCTTCTCCTATTGACCTGTTACGTTTTTCTGCATCAAACCTTTTGCATAAAACCTTTGAGCAGGAAATATACATTTCCGCTTCCTGGATTACAAACTGTAATGATTCGCAACTGATTACCATGAACCGCCAACTCAACAGGGAACAAGTCCGCGAGCACCTAATTTATGGTCTAAAAAAACGTTTGAACTTAATTTTTTACTTGGTCGTTTCTCTCTAGCCTAAACGTCTGGAACTAAACGCTGAAAGATGACATCAGAATAAAATAATAATTGAAAAAAATTGTAATCAAATCGGACGTCGCTAAAGTTACGTTGTTCATGTGACGTCACAATGTCTTGGCGTCAGTCCTTTCAGTTTCAATCAGATTGTGAAATAAAGCGGACACACATCGGTTTACAGCGTGAAGTGGGAAAACGACTTGAACAGCTACGTTATGTAATATAACGCACGTGCTATGAATTAAACACTTGATTCAGTCACCGAGTACCGTGAACCATTTAGAACAAACCTGAAGTTTCCATTGTGAGCTTGAGGGTGTTTTTCCAAGGCGTTCTGATATGTAACTGAACGACTGAAATGACGACTGTTATTTCCCATGAATGAATATCCATTAGTATTGCCCATAACCTCAGAAGAAATGTGAAAGAAATCCAAATTTCTAACACAATCTTACCTGTGTTGTCATTATAAAACAGGGACATTTTCTTTTGTCCATTTTCAGGTTGGATTTTTCGATTTCTTTATTCTTTTGATTTCCTTGTACAAACGGCCTGATCAATTAATAAATAATAATCTAATATGAAATAAAATAGTTTTGTTCACTTTTCCATGCAAAAAAGCAAGAATTTTGTGGAAATAAGACGAAAATATCACTTTTCTGGTTCCCCATTTATTTGTTTGTTACCTTCTTTCTAAATGGTATTAGTATATATATATACGTAGTATCTGCTTTAGGAGCTGTGCCTATATGTCTATCAGAGTGGTAGTAAATGTACGTAATCTCGACTCCAATCCCCGAACTTCCTCTTTGTGGAAGCTGAGGTAGCCGAGTGGTCTAGACCAATTGCATTTACTGCTGGCGATTCGGCGCCAAACTCTGAGGGCGTGTTTTCGAGTGTCGCACGGGACTGACCCAAGTTTCTGCAGTCAAAGATGTGCATGAGAATATATTGAAGCCCATAAGGCTCTGGATTTGTACTAAATTACCTTATCCATGGGACATAAAAGAACCCTATTAATTGTCATCATTGTGGAGGTAAATGGCCAGAGCCAAGGTCAATTTATATGTGGACGAGTTCACTTTTTCCAAACGAAAATTGGATATCGTGAATGTCATGCATATGATGTACATGTATATTGTAGCCAATTTTGGCTCTTGTCCAGATATATCATGCCAGACCTCAGCAAATGAATCGATGATATGATATGGTATCAATTCACTATTTCAGTCTGCTACATCAAAAACCAGTGTAACTACATCTTAAAAGATCAAACAGAGCAATGTAGTACCAAGTTAGTCAAGACTGTTTCTGGTACAGCAACAGAGGATGTCCATACCAACCATTTGCTGGGGAAGGTAATTACATGCAAATATGCTGTGAATAACTCGCCATGATTGAGAGTAAAATAACATGTTTTTTAGGAGTTGTTGAAATATTCAGATTAAGGGTTCTGAGCCCTCCTGTAGACACTTTTACACACCTTTTTGAATGTATCTTTATACCAATAAAAGTATGCTTTATAGCTATGGTAATGTATATATTTGTTGAAGGCGCATTTCTTAAGTATTAAGCATCTTAAGCATCATTGAAAACTGTTGACCGCTTCTCTCTTGCAGGAAACAAGCCTATGTTTATGTATACTTTTGTCTTTTTGAATTTGGTGCTAATACTGTTATATGGAAATGGAATAGGTCTTTGGATTATGGACGCGGATATTCTCTAATGGACGACGGCTGGATTATGAATGACGGACTAGACGCTTGTAATTCCAAATATATGAATCTGTTCACTGTAAATCTGTAGCTTTTACATTATTACTATCTTCATAAATAATGAATGTTTCCATTACTTAACATGCAAAAGAATTCCATCAACTGTATTTAGATATCTATTTGCTACAATATGTCTACAATTATAGAAATTGTCAATTTCTAGAAAGCAAGGCCTATGTACATCCCCTGTTCATTAAATTGGGAAATAATGGTTCAGTACTAATGTGCGACACTTACAGATCAATTTGATGCTTCTTTTGCGGTTCTGATACATTATTGGATTATGCACAATTGACAGTCTCATGGACTAAAATAACTTGCAATATGAATGTAGTCATTGTTTTTTTTATGTATATGTTGACAAGTGGGTAAATATTCATGATGGTACTCCAAGCCATTGAGAAGAAATCGTCAAAGGGCTAACAAGGATGAGGTAAATTTCAGTTTGGTTAATCAGATTTTCTGGTTCTTCAATGGTTGTTTGGTGTCCATTGTTGGTGTTCATTCTTTTTCTGAAACTTTTGTTCTGGATAACTTCTGAATCTAAGGTGACAGCTATATGGCTAGGAATTCATTATATAAGGTCCTATAATGTCAGGTCAAAGTTGATTGGGCTACATGTATGATATGATAAACATTGTCATATAGATGTGTTCTCTTTCATATAGATTTTTGGATTGAATAGGAACACATCGAAAGAACTGACAAAGGAAGTCTATGAAGTGATGTCTCCGGGAGTTTCCAAGTCCAAGATGTGAAAAAACAACTGGACAACCATGCTGATGTTTTTTTTTTCTATCAACAAACCATCTGCGTTCAATAAGCAGTACTACCCATCAAACAAAACCATATACAACCACATTCAGCTAACCCTTTCCAAGAACAGTTAAATGAAGATGTTTTTCTTATTATATTTTTTTTCTGTCAACCGTGCATGTGTGATGTTAATGAAAATGAGTAACTTAATTCAACTGGATGATAACATGTATTTCCAATGTTACAGTACACAGAAACACATTCTACAAAGATTAAAAACGAACATGGAAAGCCTATATATGTAACATCAGACGTTCATTATTTTCAGAAGTCGGCAAACTCCATCTGCCACATTCGTGTGGATTTGGTCTACTCACTGTTTCGATGTGCAGTTATGACTTCACCATTTATCGTTATACATCGCAAATTAAATCAGTTCACTCTGGCATGTCCTGAAGCAGGAAATAGAAAAACTGTCCATTCAAAGAAATATATATATGGACACATGATCGATTGGTGGGAGGACTTCACAGCTGTGTCATACATTTGATACCGATACCATTTAATTGTCAATAGATCGGAAGCCAAGCTATACATGTAAGTAGGAATCTGGTGCATGCTGGAAATTTTGTGTCAATCTTATTGCTGAGTGTACCGAACACACGTGTAGAAGTTGATGTAGCCATGTTAGTTTGTGGATTATAAATGATTAAGAAAATGTGGCACCTTTTAAGACTTTGATGGTCAGAAAATTTATTGATTGAGATTGTATTTTTCAGGCTGCTTCTCATACAAATTTTCTCCGCCCATGAACAAAGCTCTTTATTTATATTTCATTATTCTTTTTTTTTTCAGCTCATACATCTACCTATTCACGCACTATACTTTGGAAAACTTACCAGAACAGAGAATTACATTATTTAAAGTGTGTATACGTGTTTATCTGTATCAGTCGTTCAGTTAAAAGAGAGCATCTATTCTCGCTTTGCCGGTCGCCATTTGCAAAGTCTAGTTGTACAGTTCCGGTCACGTGACGCTCTCCCGACGCCATGCTGACAGCTGTCAGTTAGCAGCTGACAAGAGTCGTAGCTTTTTGGGGTTCTGAATGGACAGAGCAATGCAGCCTTCTCTTCGGTGTGGTAAGATGGATTCATGAGTATACACCTTTTAATTTTTGGCTGTAATATGCCGCAGAACTTATCCAAACTGCTGAAAGACCGATAGATATATGTTGTTGTTGTTCATGTTGGCATTTTGAAACCTCCCTTTCACTAAAAGTTTTAGGCCAAATCAGGTCCGAGAGATGGATCTAATCTAAGCTGAAAGGAGCTACACAGACTCTATGAGATACTAAAATAGATAATAAAATATCTGGGTCACACTTAAATTATGTTTGAGTAGTGCAGGGGTTTAAACTGTTAAAGAGTTTGGGGGGGTATTTCTGTGGCTACTACTAGATCAAAAAAACTAGATTAAATCTTTTTTTTTTACCCTAAGCCTTTATGTTTCAGGAACTAGATTATTTACCATGTTTCTTTATCATTTATTCCATTTTCTATTTATATTATAGATCATGGCTGAAGATTCATCCCCTAGAATTCGGGGGAGAACCCCAACAAAAAGCGGCGTAGAATGTCTTGTTGTAGGCTGTAACAACAGAACTGGAAAAGACCGGGTCGCTGGTTCGAAAAGGAGCTACTACATCATACCAAGTGACCCCAGTCTGCGTAGAAAGTGGATTGCAGCAATTCCAAGATCAAAGTGGGAGCCAAAATCCTGGCATAGAATATGTTCTGACCATTTTGTTGGGGGTGCGTTGTAATTATTGTCTTTAATGGTTTAGAGTTGACAGGCTTGACAGTTTGTGATATGGGGGCCCGAGGTATCTTAACAGTAAGGCCATTGTCACTTGATTAGTTGTTTAGCATGACCTTCATTTTTCAAATACACATGCTAGATGCTATGAGTATTTATTACTAATTATTAAATTGCGAACAAATCCTATATGAATATGAAGAAAATGAGTAAGCTTGACTCATGAAAATGTAAATCCCTCATCTATTTTGATTATTTGCTCTCAATATTTAGAAAGGGCTGGTCATGCTAAACAACCAATCAAGTGACAATGGCATTACTACACAGTCATTAAATTCGGGAGGAGGAGGGGGATTGGTGGTTCCCATTTGGTATTAAATGGGGGTGGAGAGTCTGCAAGTAGTACGGATGTTTCAGTTGATCAGTAATGATCCCTACATAGTGGGGGAGAGGGGGTCAAGGGTATTATGGACGCCATAGGTACAGATTATAATCCTCTCACCCTCCAGTTCAACAGGTGAAGTACAATCCTCAATGTCATTCTCAGTACTGACAGTGATATCATGTTATTATGTAGCCATGTGGGAAACTTTTAACTCACAAAGAAATCATAACTTTGCTATATTGCTGTAAATTATTCATTACCAGGTAAAAAATCTAAGGGCCCAGATCAACCTGGATACATTCCATCCATCTTCCCTTGGAAGGGAAGAGATACAGTGGCAAGGACCACTTCCACATCTAAGCGTGCTGGCGTAACTGTTGCAGAAGCTAAAGTGAAAAGAAAAAGGCAACATGCCAAAATCCGTCGCTATTCCAAAGTGACTCGGGCAGTTTGGCAAACTACTGATCATGATTATGTGTACACTCGACGAGATGCCATACCACTGCCTGAAGATGAACTGCTTGCAAAGATATCTGAACTGGAGTGTGAGGCCGAATTTTGGAAAAAAACGTGCTCTTTGTTTGGACAATGTAAAAGCGAATGATGAAGACTTTCAGTTCTATACAAACTTCCCAAACTATGCGGTTTTCAAAGCTGTGTGTGACTATCTCAAGGAAAGGTCAGGTGGTGGTTTAAAGTAGAAGAAACTTCGAAGTACCAACATTTCACAAACAGCACGCCAGGAAAGAAAGCTTTCGTTTGAAGAAGATTTTTTTTAGTATTAGTGCGCGCAAAAATACGCTGCAGCAGTAGAGGTATTGCTGACCGGTTTGGAGTAGGTGCCCCCTAGTGAGGTGGCTTAGGGCCATATTTTGGGAAGATCGTGACATGCTGGACCAAAGCACCAAACTTGGCACACCCATCACTTGAGACATATAGAACAATATCAGAAGGGGTGCCCGTTGCTCTGGGCTCTGTGATGCCCTCTGGTCCCCAAAAGGGCATCTGAGGGGCAATATTGCTATTCAAAGAATAGTTAGCCTCCCAACAACTTCGTTATTTTTATTATCCTTAAGGCTGGGAAGCTGAAACTTGCCACACCGTATCACTGGTTCAAGCCCTACCAGAAAATGTCACAAAATCCAAGATGGCAGCCATGATGACAACATTTTCCAAGAATAAGCCATTTTCCTGACGATTTTTCGGTCATATTTTTCGATTTTTATTTATTTATGCAATTTCTCCGCAAAAACTGCATGATAAATTAGTAAATATTAATGTGATGTGAAATAAAATAGTTTTTGTCCACTTTTCATCGAGGAAAAGCAGAAATTTTGAAGAAATATGACAAAAACTCAATTTTCTGGTACCCCACGTGGCCGCCATCTTGAATTTACCCATGATCCTCTGCTCGGGGGGTCATGTAAATAGGCTCAAAAGGACCCCAGTATGATAAACGATAAAGTCCCGGAGTTTCAGTTCTCCAGTTTTTGTCGTTCCGGAGATAGGGCAGAATATTTGGTGGGGGGGGAGGCCAGGTAGGCTTAATATTGAAGGAATACGAGGAAAACAGAACTTTCCAGTTACACCCTAATATCATCCATTTTCAATTTCCTAATGATGCTCTGCTCCGAGTATTATGCTACAGGCTCAAAATAACTTCAATATCATAAGCTATAACTGCGCTAAGTTACAGCTCTCAACGTTTATTGTCCTCCGCCACGAAGTGGTGGGAGGACTTGGAAATGCTAGCCGTCCGTCCTTCCGTCCGTCCGTCCCTCCGTCCGTCCTTCCGTCCGTCCGCTCCTGCATTCAGTACCTTAAGAGGAAGCTTTCGCGTCCATTGTATTCTAAGGTGGTTTTTTTCCCTTAGGTGGTTAACCACTTAAGAACATATTCTCAGATGCGTCTAGAGACGTCAAAAGTGGTTTTTATCAGTGTCCGACAATTTGACCACTTAAGACATGGACAAAATTCATGTCCAATAGCTGTCCATCTTCAATGGGCGCTGTCGGACTGCTACGGACTTCGTTTCAGGGGGAATAACTCTCTGAGCCTGGATGGATGAAATAGGCGCCCCGAGTTGTCTCCCGTGGTAAAATGACCTCTGACCTCTGGGGTTGTCAGTAAGCGCGCGAAAATTTCCTCCAGAGTCGGCCATTTTGTGTTCACGAAGAGACATATGATCGGAAGGATCAAGAATAAATATACGTTAAGGGTGAGTGTAATCTCTTATTTATTCGGTACCTAAAGAGGGAAGTTTCGTGTTCATTGTTTTCTAACGTGGTACGTTTGTAGATAAGACGAAAGACCACAACAAGGAAAATCGAAAGGCGGAAAATTGGCATAGGCCCTAAAATCCATTTCCGCATTTGATGCATTGAATTATAATTATAATTCTCTTGCTTTGCAATACAAACTTCCACTGGAAAATAAGGTTAAGCAACTTCTCTTCAAACTATTTTATAATATTTATCCTTGCAATCAATTCTTATTCCGATCCAAAATCAAAACCTCGCCAAACTGCGATGACTGTTTGAATGAAACCGATACACCCATTTTTTAATGTAATTAGGCTTCCGACAATTCAAGACTCTTATTATTGTTCGGATTATTTTTATTATTATTATTAGGGTTGCAAACCAGATGCTTGCAAACCTCTTATTATTGGTATTATTATTATTCCGCCGGATTTTGTCCCAAAATAGGATGATATCACCAGAAAGGATTGTCAATAATTATCAGTTCAGTTGGAAAAATAAACTATCAACTTACAGTGGGTCGATCGTGAGTGAACCACGGTATTGTGATAAATTAAACATCAATCGATTCCATGTATTAATTGCGATTGTTGTGTTACATTCCGATCCGTTCCGGATTAATGCGGAGTCTGAATGTTAGTGGATTCACAAACAGGAAATTCTCACTCTTCGTGCAGAGGCGATAATGACAATTCAGATCATCACTATGTTGAGTAGTCTTACCTCTGCGTGGGGCTTCGCATGACAACAGAAACGTCGCACTCACCACTCACGATGTCGATAAGTTTATCGCATTTTCAAAATTGGCCTGACAAAATTAAGGAGTCAAATAGACACTTTATTATCTAGTCTCACTATGACCCATAATTCGAATATTGAAGAATGGGACCCCAATATAATACTTATCCATCGTCAATTGATGCTAATTTTGGCTGCTGAATAATCAAGTGATATTGAAGTGATTGCAATGCTACTGTCTGTCCCACCACAGGCACTTGCACTAATGTGAAATAAAAGCGAAATGTCAATATATGAAATGTTGTTGTTGTTGTTGTTTCCGTACAACAACAACACAGCATATACAGATATAGACACGACATAATTAGTGCATATGCCTGTGGTCCCACATGATATATTCCTCGACTTTTTCGGCGATATTACGGAGACATTTTATCATACAGCCTTGAGACTTCACAGAGTATATCAAATACAAAATACTAATTTTCCCTTCATATTTCATTAAAGTCAGTCGGGAATTGACGAAAATCACCAATACCTACCATGTTATTTTGGGGCTATGATCACGTTGATCTGCCAATGTTATTACATGCAGGCTTGACGTCATGACGTCAAAAAATAACCTGCAAATCTCCCATCTAATTCTTGTTTTCGCGATTTGTTGACAACTACTGGAACGATTTTCTTGATACTTTGGAATAAAATTGGTACTTTTTAGTTTATCTTCTTTGCGAAGTTTCAATATTTTCCAATCAATTGTCTCTGAAATATCGCCAAGAACGTCTCGGATATATTATCTGGGACAGACAATACAGTGATTTAGATCTAGGCCTAGTCCTTACACTTCCGATCAGCTGAAAGGTTAATGTTAGCGCACCAATGGCGAGCAAACGAAGTGCGCCAACACAAAGGTATAGCGCGCTAATGCCCATGATTATCGGCTGGCCATTGTTCTAACTCTGTTGAATGTAGTCCATCGACATGACTGGATACAGGCCGCGCGCTATCAGCACGGTCAGACAATGGCTGGAAGCAAGCTGCTTTGTTAGCGAGCGATCGTTCACGCGACAGAGCTCAAGAAAATCAGTTGGGAGTCCACGTGGCATTAATCGGCACGAATTTTTAAAAGGAAATAGATTTAAGATTTATTTTAATCATAAACACTGCTTGCAAAATGGATTGTAATTTGTGCTTCGTCGGACACCTGCTTTCAAAGTTGACCCAGACTTGCGCGTCTCACGGAATAGCTTTCTGGTATTAAAGAATAGGTATTTGTTTATTGGAAGTTTCATCTTACGGCCGCTTCTCATACAGATGCGCAAGTTCAAGTCATTCATTTTTATATATTCAAAATTCTTGCAAATTGTGTTAATTTTGACCATTCAAGAGTAAATGCCCGGGATTTTACTACCGGATTATGCAGTGTATAAAAGAGAATGGTAAAACGAACAGTGGACCCACATTATTTATAGCTGAAGTCCCTCCCTCCATCCCCGACATCAAAACCAACATTTCAAATGTGTTAATGTATACTTCCTGTCGAACAGTATAACGGATGTTATATTGTCAGCAAGAAAACAACACTGTAAAGATTAATCATCTCGTTAAGTTTGGCGTAAACAAGTGGAGAATATAAACATAACAGTGCATTCTCTCTCTGACGGGGTAAAGCGATATCCCGCTTTCGTCCAACAAAATGCGCGCGTCTGTGTCTCATTTGAAAGGAAATGAAATGGCATTAACTTATTGTTTATGTAGAAATCTCTGTTATTGTTTCTTTTTTGTTGGAACGATGAATGCGTGGGCCATAAATGTTAATTCTTATTTTCTCATCGGAAGTTTCGTGTGCAACCTTTAACAGTCGGGCGGTAACGAATAAAGAGCATATACAATTGAGTATTTGTCATTCTCTGTAAGGGGCTAATTGATCTTTTGAGTTTCTGTGTATATTTTGGTTAGGCGGTTGTAACAAGACAAGCCAAAGAGACAACTAGTCTGACCGAGCACTGCATGTTGCCCCGATTATGACCTCGACTCGCCCGCGTGTCTGAATTTATACGAAGCTGTATTCATTTGAAATGTTACGTTCAACCGTTTTACTGACCGTTCTGAAAGAGGAGGCGGCCTTCGCAATTTGCACACACCAACGTTTTATGAATTCTGATAATATATTTATCTTTGGGGAAACTTTTGGTAATGAAGATTATTCGTAGTCTCAACCGAATCTTCACAAGACGGCTGAGTTTCCTTGGAGCGCAAACAAAAAATAATAGATAATCATTTACAGCATTCTTATTGAAGTCAAATATTCTATATATTTTTTTAATTACTTAGCCAGTAATTTAAACTGTAGAATAGATGGTGCATCCCCGACATCAAAACCAACATTTCAAATGTGTTAATGTATACTTCCTGTCGAACAGTATAACGGATGTTATATTGTCAGCAAGAAAACAACTGTAAAGATTAATAATCTCGTTAATTTTGGCATAAACAAGTGGAGAATATAAACATAACACTGCATTCTCTCTCGGACGGGGTAAAGCGATATCCCGCTTTCGTCCAACAAAATGCGGGTCTGTGTCTCATTTGAAAAGAAATGAAATGGCAGAGTGGAAGACGGCCGAGTTTCCTTGGAGCGCAAACAAAAAATAATAGATAATCATTTACAGCATTCTTATTGAAGTCAAATATTCTATATATTTGTTTAATTACTTAGCCAGTAATTTAAACTGGAATAGATTGTGTTCTTGCCGTACACCGCTAGAGGGGAACCCTTTGAACACAATTCAGTGTTAAGCCGCGAAGGCTGTTAGCGCGCAATCAGCCTTTGTTTACCGCCGACATGCTCACAATGGTTCAGTGGTTTGACCGGACTATATTCTACCGGCATGTGGCGGCAACGGTCACATCATGGTGGGGTGTAATAAGTCATGGTGATTAGGCCAGCACGTTGGCGCGCTAACGGCGCGTAAACACTGTTCACTAATTGGAAGTTTAAGCTGATCTGTAGTGTATTTCATTACATTTTCACTTTATTATCTAGTCTCAACAATGTCTAGTCACTTGTTATCCGTTTCAAATAGAATTTTGACCTGTAATTGCTACCTCGCCTGATTTTGGTGCCTCACTGATGGATGAACGTTGACAGTCAGGGCTGTCTTATTCTGGAATGGGTCTTAATTTCCTACATGTACCTTCACTATAAGAGTGAGTGAGAGACACAATATTAGTGTCTGAGATACATGTAGCATCTATCCATGATATCACTTTTCTTGGTACATTTTCCGGTCAGTTTAATCGTTTTATTGGAAATGAAAAAAAATTGCCTTCAAATTCAGTACCGGTAACTGAATCAAAACAAACACAGATAGTCAGGTTGAACATAGATCTAGTCAAAAACACATAGTTCGCATAGAGATTTTTTCATAGACCTAATAGTTTACATAGACATGGACATTATTATAAAATATTGGATTCTCGCAGTGGGAATCTACAGGAATCCAAAATTGGATTCTGGCAGATTCCCGCAAAAAAAAGTTGCGGGAATCCATTTGGATTCTAGTGAAATCCGACGAAAAGCAAGGCCTGTGAATATTGACAAGCGATTTTAGCTGCCGTCCCTTCAAATTACATAGCCAAAATTCTGCATACGTTGGAAAACAACAGTGGCTATCGTGTCTAACAGAATAGTAGCTTTGCAACTTGCAGACCTATCAACCCTCACGCATTCTGCGTGAGACTCGCGCATTTGGCATCTCTCCCACGCTCTCACGCAGCTATATCAAAATCTCACGCATCTGGGCATTTTCATGAAATTATTTCTGAAATAACCAAGATTTTTTTAATCTTTCTCCAGTTTCCATGAAAAGGAGTCCGTCATTTCAAAATTTTCTTAGACTTAGTTGTAAAGTATCCATTTGTAGCCTCTGTGAAGAGTGAAATGTACAATGGTAGGATGTTATATGAAACAAAATTGCAAAAACATGTATAGAATAATACCAAGAAATTCGCATTTTTTGAAGTGCTCTTATCTCTTAGGCGAATATACTCAAATCTCACGCCTTGGTAGAATTATAATTTGAGAGGTCTAAACTTGAAGTATAAATTCTGAAAGTTTCAGACGCGGTCCAGCCCTATGCATAACATTATTTGATAGCCACCGGGAGTCAACAGAGCCGAGCTCCAAGCTCTTCACAGGGCATGCGCAAGTGACTACCCGAACAAGTCAATGAACTTTTAGGCGCGAACGACCATTTTGTTGGTTGACATGGTGGAAACTGGTACCTGGACAAATCGGTGAAGCTCGCTTGAATTTGATTCGTACACATAGGTTTGCTACGATGTTTTTCGCCATTGCAATATTAAGATATGATTCGAAATATGATATTAACATATTACATCGCAACACCATCCCATGATATTTCACAATTTCTAAAACTAGCAATGTTGGAAATAATTCAGTAGAATGGTTGACTGACAGCCCTCATTTTAATTAGGCATAGCAAACACTATTTAAATATTTGATTTTTTCTTCCGTACAGTTGAAATTATGCATAACTGGAGCTGCAGGTCTGTGCTTAGATTTATTATTTATTTTATAAGTGTCCAGTTCCTGCGGGGTTGGGTCTGTCCGAAACCTAAGTGGTTCGGATATTGCTGTTTCAAGTGGTCTTCAGTTTTATTCTCCGATGATTCAATCTGTCCACATCTTGCGAGGTTTCTGTCTGTCCATTCTTAGGTGATAGTGAGTGTCCATTCCCTTCGGGGTTGGGTCTGTCCAAAACCTAAGTGGTTCAGATTTTGCCGTTTCAACTGGTCTTTTATTCTCCAGTGATTCAGTCTGTCCATATCTTGTGTGGTTTCTGTCTGTCCGTTCTTAGGTGATAGTGAGTGTCCATTTCCTGGGAGGTTGGGTCTGTCAAAAAACCTAGGTGGCTCAGATCTTGCCATTTCAACTGGTCTTTAGTGTTATTTCATGTATTTTCTAAATGTTACTTAGCCAGGTCACAACACGATCTCCTGCACATTGTTACACGAACGATATATGAACGTGATACATGGTTCTGACACTCGGTATATGTGGGGGACTAAATTATTGGGGAATTTTTATTCCACTTATAATTTTCATTCTTGTGTATTGTATCATATTATTATTGACTCCGGCGGTAGTCAGATCTCACTCCGCCGTATGTTGTACCACCACTTCCACACAGGTCATATTCATGCTTCTTAAAATCATCAAAATTCTTCCTTTTCACATATAAATATCATCTTACCATTAAAAGGCAACCTCGTTTTACATAACGATCGTAGGCATATTCTTAATTAATTAGATCAAATGCATATTTGATGTAGTTTTTCTAAGAAAGGTTTCTAGATTCGGCTTCTAATGGATGTAATTGTCTATTTAGAATTATCCCGTTCTCAAAAACACGTCAGCTAGTTAAATAAACGTACCATCTAACGATTGAGACAATTTGATATTGTTGATAGGGTATGGTTCTAACATATCAACGTAAAAACCAACAAGTTTTCCTACCATTTTGCACGATCTTCCCTCCGGCGTAAGTTGACCCTCCGGCGGAAGTTGGAACAGCCGTTTGGTATGCAGGGTGTGATCATTGCAACATTGTTGTGGGTCAAGCACATGTTCTATATTTAGACTGGTGGGCTATGTCACCTTGGTGACCATTGTCAGATGTCTGGATGAAGGTGAACCCATCCCTCCAGACCCCAGCCAGGATGCCACGGTTGAGGGTGGTGTATTTTTGCCTCCTCAATTTTATTGATTTCTGTTTTAATTATTTTCGAAGCGATAGGTTATCATTTTTCTTTTGTTAAACCTATTCCGGTTTCTTTACATATCAATATTAATAGTATAGATTCTGTTTTACCGCTTCGTCTGGAACATTTATTTGTTTATCTGAGAATTTCAATTTTAGTTGCCGGTTTGGGTGTTATCATTTTTGTATTTGTTTATGCATCTGGCCAACGAGATCCAATTTTGGTGTTTTGATTCCAGGTAAGACAAATATCAATTTAATTTATCAGTTGGGATTTCATATATTTGATGTACATGAAACAACAACAACTCATCAACTCACATGTATGTATTATTATATGTAACTGGCCTGTACAAAAATGGGATATTTTGAGGGGATGTTGCAGAAAGGCTACATTCTTTGTATGTTTAAGTTGTTTATTTAACAACTGAAAAATATGCTTCACGGTCCATCAATTGCCTGGCTCTGCAGTTTGATAAAGGCAGGCCAGACTTATTTGCGCGCCATGTCCATCCATTGCATAGATAGAGCTGTCTCCTGTGTGGCTTTTCGGTTTGATGTCCAGTTCCTGGGTTTGGGCCTGTCCAAAACCTAAGTGGTTCAGATCTTGCCATTTCAACTGGTCTTCAGTTTCGTTCTCCTATGATTCAATCTGTCCAGATTTTGTGTGGTTTCTGTCTGTCCATTCTTAGGTGATAGTGAGTGTCCATTTCCTGGAAGGGGGGGTGGGGGTCTGTCCAAAACCTAAGTGGTTCATATCTGCTTTCGTTTTGTTCCCCGATGATTCAGTCTGTCCAGATCTTGTGTGGTTTCTGTCTATTCTCAGGTGGTAGTGAGGATCCATTTTCTAGGGGGTTGGGTCTGTCCAAAACCTAAGTGGTTCATATCTGCTTTAGTTTTATTCTCCGATGACTCAATCTGTCTGGTGTGGTTTCTGTCTGTCCATTCTAAGGTGATAGTAAGTGTCCATTTCCTTGGGGGGGTCTATCCAAAACCTAAGTGGTTTATATCTGCTTTAGTTTTATTCTTCGATGATCCAATGTCTAGATCTTGTGTGGTTTCTGTCTGTCCATTCTTAGGTGATATTGAGTGTCCATTTCCTGGGGGGGGGGATGGGCCGGGCTGTGTTGGGGATTACCTGGGGATTAAGTTTAAACCCCATAGGGTCGGGGTTTTTCATTCAGTTTCAGTCCCGTTGCGCTTTTGACAAAACGAGTTAGCTCCCTTAATATGTCCACTAAATTCAGATAGGCTCCCACTCGTTGGCTCTGGTCGCAAGTTTGCATGGGGTTTTTGTCTGAATTTGTTTCATATTTTTCTTTACCTTGGGGTGAGAGATTAATTTTGTGTTAGCTTTT